>JAQFXU010000756.1:0-41443 GCA_034693705.1 Spatulosminthurus flaviceps
CTGGGTGACTGAGTTTTCATGGCTCATCCCGTTGACTTGCCCCTTCATCCCGTCAATTCATCCCGACGTCCCGTCACACCGCTTTTTACTGACTCGTCCCGTCATCCCGACGTCCCGTCATCCCGCGTTTTACTGACTTGTCCCGTCCCGTCATCCCGACGTCCCGTCATCCCGTCATCCCGTGTTTTACTGACTTGTCCCGTCGTCCCGTCATCCCGTCGTCCCGTTATCCCGTCAACCCGTGTTTTACTGACTTGTCCCGTCATCCCGTCGTCCCGTCATCCCGTGTTTTACTGAGACCCAATAGAATATCCACCAAAACATTACTTGCCAAGGCTGCGAGGCTGCTGTCCTTTTGTTGTCAATCAGTTTCAATCTTTACATGAATCTCTCCAAAATTGAAGTTAAAATTTGAGAAACCAAATGGTTAGCTGTAGCTCTTAACTGAAAGTGAATATGTCATCAACAGTTACAGATGCTAATGAACTGTTTGACCTTTTGGAATCCAGTCGACCATCGACAGTTGCGGATATCAAAAACTTGATCAGTGAACACTTCAATACAGGTAATAATTTTTATACAATCCTGTTTGAAAGAAAAAATTATAAACTTTTTGGGAAGTTGTAGAAATAAGAGGAAGACTCAAAGGGTTCTTGTTAATTAACTTCGTAGTGCCATTTGGTTATTAAAATTATTTATATTTAGTTGGGTTGGTTTAATTTATTTATGGTTAGTGAGGGAATCATGGCTAGTGGGTGGGTTATTCGACTACTACCTTCAAACGGATTCCTGCCGCACGGTGGAAATTCTCTGTGGAATTTCCAAAGAGCCTCATGACAAATACCTGATTGAGAGGTAGGTATTGTTTGATAGTATGTCATGCCAACGTGTGAATTATTTGTAAATAATACGATGAAATGGGATATCATGAAGGATCCTGGAAGGAGTTCGGAGTCTACCGCAAAGGAAGCAAAGTCTGACGTTCCTGGGACACTTGATTAGGAAACAGCCGTCCTGGTTATACCGAATTTTTCAGTATGGACTCTTCCGGGAATTGATACGAATCTTGAAGGTGATGTTATAGTCAGTAAGATGGTCATGGAAATGAATGATTTGGAGTTTTAATTTGAAAGGGCCTTTATTTTGGTCATGTAGACGGAGACGGATGTGGTTGTACTTGTCACGGGTCTTCTGATTGTCATTACACTACTACCGATTTCACCGATGTACCTGGCCCCGCATGTGAATGATATTTTTGACGTTTTCAGGTAATTATACATTTTTTCAGTGCAGGGAGTAGTATTATTTTTTATTTTCATGAAGGGGGAAGAAAAATAACCTTCAGAATTAATGATGATCGTATGAAGAGTATACTTAAATGTTTTGCAGCCGTCTAGCTATGTGGACGCATACAAACAATCAGGAAGTGGCTGAAGAGCAGCTTCTTCATCTGCAAGTGGGGCTGTATTCTTTATTCCATCGGTTGTATGCCATGTATCCATGCAATTTCCTATCATACTTGCGTCACAATTTTAGTTCCTCAGACAAAGGCCTCGTATTTCATCACACCTTGAAGGTACGTAGTTGATAGTGTTTAGCTTTGGTGGTCAAAGAATTTTGGGTTATTTTTCTTGCAGAGTTGGAGTAAGATAAATAGGAAAGAAATGCAGAGACTGCACACCAATTGTTCAGTTGATAACTTCACATGTTGTCATGTTTGATTTTGCTTTTACATACAGCCAATGCTGGAGACTGTAAAAATGCATCCATTTTTAGTCACAGCCTCAAAGGATACTGAGCTGTCCCCGCATAGGTGGAAGAGCAAAGAATATCATGATGTCATCGCCGAATGCTCCAAACTGTCTATTGACGTTCATGAGTCTGGTGTGTGTGAAGAAAATTCCTTTCGTCCTAGATTGCCTTCATCGATGCAGGCTGTAGAGATTCCTGCCCAAGGTTCGTCCGTGCTGACGTCAAACTTGGAAGTCACTGAAATGTCGAATCTGTTGAACTTTGTTGAAGAGATCGGAACTGCGCCGACAACACCTATTACAAGCGCGTCGCATGTGAATATATTGACACCACCGAATGCTGACGAGACTGCTATGGAAGCCACTCCGGAAAATACTCCTCTTCAGACTCCGGTTAAAGTAACGTTATTAATTTAGGAATAGATTTTAATGTGTTAACAATTTTTGTTGCCGCCTTTATGTTTTGTAGCTTTTTTTGCTACTTTAATTTTTGAACATTAGGATAGAGAGCGGTTGGTATTTAAGTTACCTGAAAGAGCGTCCACGGCTGCTATGCATTTAAATTTTGGATCGAGTAAAAGTGTTTATTCATTTCCACCATCTGTTCCGAATTCCACGCCAATAAATTCGGTTCCTTCGTCTCCGTTACCACAAACCGAACCAATCAGAAGAGAATCTAATGCTGGTGAACTGAATCTCGGTAGGCGAGATTCAATTCTTTTTCAGCAGCGGTTACAAAAGGTTTTGTTTTATTGTTTTGTTTTTCTATTTCGTTCGTCCTCATTTCTGATTTCTGCTCATGCTTTACGACAACGTTTCAAATATTTTTGTCATCCTGACATTTTCCGCTCTTGCAATTACTTCTGTTCTTTGTTGGGATGTGGGCATTCTTCTAAGGTTATTCATCATCATCATTGATAAGAAGTATTTTTAGTGCAACATGCATGATGTTCAAGCAGATTCTTGTGGAGCAGCAGCAACAACAACACAATGAGTCTAAGGGTTTAACCATCAACATTCCATCACAAACCGATTCGGAAGCATCACAAGAACCTCCTGGTGGACCCCTGACTCCACTACTACAACCTTCAGCTGATCTTGACGACCCTCCTCCACCATGTCAACATGAAGGGCCTTGTAGAGGAGGTTTACATATGCCTGACACGAAATCTCTCATTGCGTTTGCAACACGGGTGAAACGGCTCAGATTCTACAGTCACTGCGAAGAGAATACTACGACGAAAGCTAAAGTGAAAAGGTCTTTGAGCTGTCCTGACATCAAGGAAGAACCTGCTGAAGAGGTGGAAGAACAGCCACCTGCAGAAGAGTCCCCTCGGCCGTGTTACGAACATTTGTTTGAAGGAATTGTCGATGTTTGGGGAGAAGAAGAGCATGGAAGCTCACCTCATGTTTTATTAGATGAATGTGTCAAAAAAGCAGCTTCTCTGCATGGTAGTTACAATCCCAGCGAAGGAAGACTGAAAGCTCATATTGAATTGCTACATAATCAGCTTCTGTTTGAAAGGCACCGACGGGAAGCTCATACTCTTAGAAATCGACGATTGGCTAGCAAGGCTCGCAAGGCCCAGATTTATGAAGAACAAAATTTAACCTATGTAAGAAACTGTTAAATTAATTTCTTTCCATGAAGGTGATTTAAATTTCAAGATTGTCTAATTCTCTCCTATCTGTAATATTTTTCCAGAGGGCTCAAATGCATCAGCTGGAAAAAGAAATAGCAAGTTTGAAAAAAGAAATGATGCGATTAAGAAATTCAAATCATTTGAAAGAAACTGAGTTATGCAACACAATTAATGACTTGGAAAGTAAACTCAAGTCGTCTAAAAACACAATTGAGTCTTTGGAAGCACAAAATACGGACACATCGGAACAGTACAGACAGTTGCACGAAGAGTTCAACGCCATTACGAAGGTATAGCCTGATGCTGTTAGGTTATTTAATGGAATTTTTTTGCAATGCAGTTTTTAATTTCTTGGAATTCCCGATTACAGGAAAATGATAAAAAATCTGCCGTGATATTTGCATTGGAAAGTGAAATTAAGCATTGCAAAAATTACCTGACTGCTAATACGGAACTCCAGGAGGCTTATCAGACAGCTCAAAAAGATATTATAATGCTCGGAGAACTGTGCCGGCGTCAAGAAGAGGTCCTGAGGGCCATAGAACCAACGAGATTTATTGAAGATGTTGATGACCTTAAAATGACGTATGAAGAGGAACTGAGATGTAAGTCTATTAGAAAATAATATTGCATGCTTGTCTTGTCATTTTCATTCAGGTAGCTAAGTAAAACAAAAAGTAAAAACCTCTCTGTATTTATTTTGTTTCTCTACTATATAGCAAATTTTAATAAAAGTGGGCTGCATGTAGTTAACAATTCCTGTGTACCTACCTTCCCAAATTGCAGCAAAAATTATTTGGTAATTGGTCTTGAAGTACGAAGTCTAACTGAGTTTTCTCCTTCATAGCTTTGAGAAACGCTCTAGAATCAAAGTCTTCACAATGTGAGGCTTCCCAAGGGTATATGCAAGACTTGGAGCAAACACTTACCACGAAAAATAAAGTGATTGAAGATTTGAAGAAATGTGTGCATGACACGGGAACAGAATATCATGTCCAGTTGAGAGTAAGTTTATTAATATCTCAGTGTATATACTAGCATAATTGCATGTAAATATTGATAAGTGGTTAATTTATCCTTTGATTGGGTGTGTACTCTCATAAAATTGCTAGCCAGCCATGTACTGGTTTGTCGGTAGCAATAATTGTTGTTGTTATTAAACCTGTAGGCAATGGAGGATAAATACGAAAGTGTCAAATCAATCAATCAGAGACTTGAACTAGAAATCTTGAACCTGCAACATCAAGTATCCGTGAAAAATTCAGCAGGGTCGGGTGCCATCGGAGATACATTCATTCGGAATGGAGTTAGTCCTACTGACAGTGATGTTACGGTTGACAGTGCCGCTAGTGCAGGGGGTTTTGGTGGCCTTTCCTCACCGGAGAGGAATGTTTTTATATTTGGCAGTCCACAATTCGATAATTCTGCTCCCCAGCAGTCATTGATGAGTGACTTACGTGAAAATATTGATTAAGAGTAATACGGGGTCCAGCCATACCCAAAAATTGTTTCTGTCATTAATGCCTTTCTCGGGAGGGAAATTATGTGTATTATACGCATGTATGAAGCGTATAAGTGAAACGACATACATATACCGGGTTCGTCGATTGAGAATAATGGCCAGATATTTGTTAGTTGTTTTTCCTATCACATCAACACCACAACCTTTTTAATTTTGTCTTTTATTTTTTGTTCCCTCTTTTTTTCTTCGCTGGATTTAGGGATTTCATGAAAGTTATCTACCCAAATACTCTCATGGGATCACTATCAAAGCTAGAATTAACGTACAATACAATTAATTATTATCGTAATATGGTAATTTACTCAGTGTTACAAAAATGTAAAAATATTTTTGCTCACACTCAAGTTTGCTGCTCTGAACAAATGTGTGATAGATAAACTGTAAATAATAATAATAATTAATTACTCGTAACGAAATAAAGCTTTTATTTAAAAAACAACACTGCCATGGCCACTCTCATGGAATATCTAGATGAATCCAGCAACAATGCTGACATTAATGTTGAACTCACACCGTACCTGGCTCCTCATCCACCCGTGATACCTGAAATTGCCCAAAATGACACGAAATTTTATGAGAAATTTTACTGGAGCTTTAGCTACTCCAATATTGGTCTTCTAGTTGGAGTGATTTCTTTTATCGTTTGGGTAATTGGTAGTAATATCCTCATAATTGTCGCAGTTCTTCACAGTCAGAGAAAAGTCCTAAGTGACTACTACATCGTTAATTTAGCCTTTGTTGACATTCTGGTCGGCTTTCTTGTTCTCCCCTTCATGTGTGTAGTGCTTCTTTTGGGATACTTCCCTTTCGGTCAGACTGTCTGCTCTTTTTGGATTTTCTTCGACTACTACTTAATCATTGCCGGAGCTTTCGGATACACCAGTCTGTTGTAAGTACACATCCTTTTAATCTACACAGGTGGTTTTATTTCACATTCATCTCGAACAACAATTGTCAATCCAAAACTGTTTAATTGTTTAAGCACCAACTAGAGAATTTCCATGAAAATCCTGTCTATTTCCAACCAATGCAACATTTATATTGAACCATTCTTCATTCAACTGACGGATTTGAAGCACTAAACCTCCTAGCCCATAATTATACGATATTCTATGCTATAGTCTTCTCTCTCTAACTTATTCAAGTGCAACTCGGTACTCTATTACATTAAACTCCTTTCATAATCTCATTGAATTTTAAAATACTTGTAATGCGAAAGTAAAAATAGTAGCTAACTCTACATTATGCCATTCTGATTCCTATACCTATCTTATGATCACTATAAAGGTAGAAACACGTAGAAAATTCATAACTCCCATGTACTTATGAAAGGGTACATTCCGAGGGGGCACGTCTAGGTTAATGCCCCTGTTTATATTTATTAGTTACAGCATGTTCAAGCTAGCTAATGTGAAAGTGATAGGGAATTACACGTCATGGAATAAACCATATAAATTTTTGGTGTACCTAAAGTAGCAGAGGTAAATGTAATTACTGCTGTGAATTCCAGTCAGGCTTTTGTACCGGGCAATGTTTTGGGGCACTGAGATTCTTGTGTAGGAAGCTCAGTTATAGGAAAAAGGACTTTTTACTTCCAGCATATATACATAAGTACATATATGAACAGCATACATACTGCATTTTTGCAATAAAGTTGGTATAAAAAAAGTTCCATCGTACGTACAAGTTTGGATATTATTAGCAGGAATAAATACATAGAGACATGTATGTATATTATGTAGAAGACTTGAAACTCTGGAAACGAGTAATGGTAAAAGCATTCAGCAATATCAACCAGGTCTAGGTCATAGGTATGCATTGGTAGCCCTATTGATTTCTTTGAAGGTGTAATTAAAGTCTCTTATACTGTTATTTATTTCACTCCAAAAGCGCTATGTTTTTGGCATTATTTTAGTAGCAATTCGATACCTAGGTAGGAAGCGGAGCCTACTAAACTATTCATGAACTTTTTCCTTTCTCCTTAAAATGTTAAAGCTACGAGAGCAGTATTTTCTGTACTGACCAAGCTGATATATAAAGTGTATAGGATTATTATCTCAACCCTTACATAGCTATGGGTTCAAGTTTTGATGTGAAATAATAATACCGGCAAATTTATTCGTTCAGTGTTTTATGAAGTAATTATTATTGTTGAACCGGGGCAGAAAGAGCATGCTGCCTGAATAAACATGTTCATCCCAGAAACTCACCTTGAAGGGGAAACAAAATTGTAAAGTCTATTTTAATACTAACCCGGAACCCAACACTCTGCACGTAGCACTTTAAATATGAGGAGCATAATTATTAAAAATCAGTTAGGTTAGAATGACTCACCCGGGCCTAAACTTTAATTTAGAAAAGTTTTACATAGATGAGGTCACATTATGTGAATGTCCTGAAATAATTGATTGATCCTTGGCAATAATAGTGAATACTAATTCATTTTTCAATCTTAAGCCGAAACTATATAGGATGTAATTTTACTACATAGTGAGTAGTGTAGAAGAAGAGCATTATATTAAGTTTTAAAGTAAGTACCACAGCGGCTGAGTACTAACAAGGCACTTATGAGGAGAAATAAGTGGACATGGTATTTTATGATGACAATAAAAATCATACGTAATAATACTTATGATTTCATTAATAATAATTCCTATTTATACTCATGTGTAGGTTTTGCTTTGTATGGATGATAAACTGGCCGGATCATTACTACAGTAAAGACTCGAAGACCCACATAACGATAATTGTCACGCTCTGGATTCTCGTCAATGTAGCATGGGGACCCTCATTCATTCATGAGCGATACCAGACTGACACGAATGGGGAAGGCGTGTGTGGGTACAACATCGGACTCAGTAGCTACTTTGTAAGTTTCTCCTAACTTTCTCTCATCCTTCTTCTTCCCATAACTCTCTCCTTCTTGTTACAACACGAGGATGAATGCTCTTGACTTTTTCCCACGCTCTCTTCTCTCCTAAGTTTTAACCTTAAGATTTCTAATACAATATAATTGGATATACCTCGAAAAGTGAATACTTGGAAAGGGGTAAAAAAAGTATCAAATGTAATCAAAGAAGTTGAAATTAAAGAGGAACTAGAATCTTACATCCTAATAACAATCCTGCGCCAATAGGGATATTCTCATTTATTGGATACTCCGGAAATTGCCTAGATATTTTGAACTTGTAACATATATTGGAAGATTTTTTTTTCATTTTAACCGTGTCTGAATTTATGTTACACAAAAGCCTGTAATTTGAAGTTCTAATATTGGAGAAACTGTTTCTCAGAAACATGCTATATTGATGCAGAGAAATAAAAGAACATGCTTACAGGGTTCACATATAAGAACAATTTAAAGGTAAATGCCCATTCCAATTCTAATCACCCTTCTCTCATAGTAATTTCTCTTGAAATTCAATTTTCTGGTGTAGTAGATCCTAATTAAGGATTTTACCTTTCTGCCAAAATGTCTACAGATGTATGTACAAATGTAGTTTTACATGCGTAGTTGAAATTGGGAGTCCCCTTTCCTTTGTATAGAAAATCTGATGAACGTACGTATTTATGTAGGTACATAAAAGTACGTCAGAGCATGGGAGCAAATGGCCCTATGACCCAACTCTTATAAAATATTTGCTTCACTTCTCAAACTACATGGGATTTTCTCACCCTCTGACCTTCTTTCTAGTTCCAACAACCATATAAGAAACACTATGAGAGAATCAGGTATCGGAAAGACATTTTAACAAATCAGAGTCAAAGTTGGCAGTTGGATGTCCTTTCACTTGCCTTGAAGCAACCGGCTCACTTATTAGATTTGCTCCATTTTAGTGTTTTATAAAGCCCTCAATTACAAGCGACGGGAATTGTTTTATTCAAAGCTTATACTTTACACGGAGGTAGTAACAAGGCAAATGTTCAATAGATACATAATGAGTATAAGCACACATCAAATGAAAGGGACCTTTCCTCGACTGGAGTTCCGTTTTAAAGGAGGAAGAGGAATAAGAAGAAGACGAGTTGGGATCATAAATGAGACAAATTTATGTATAGAATTCCCTACAATAGAATTGATTGATACATATGCTACACATGGACGGATTTCCCCTCCCCTCTCTCTGACTTTTCGACATAATGTTCAACAACTCCTTCTACATTTACTCTTTTTCATGGAATAATTTATCAAATCCGAGTGGAGCGGAGTGGATTGTTTTGTCAGGACGTGGATTAATCTATCAGACATTTACATCACATGGAGGATTAAGTCACGTCTAACTCTCTCTCTCTCTCTCTCTCTCTCTCGCACTTTCTATATACAATTTAGAAATTACAAGTCTACTAATATGTAAACTTGTATAGAGTCACATACTGTGGGAGTAAACTAAAGGAAAAAGTGTGGAACATCCCGCGGGATAGTGTTGTCATCATGAAAACTGAAATCGACTTGTAGAAATCAATTTCACTTCCTCCACACTTTCAAAGGCTAATAGAAATGTCATATTAATTTATTGCTTTGGTATGCTTGAGTGTGTCCTTTTCACATATGGACCACCATTCCACATAGATCCTATGCTTATTTAAACTTTGTTGTAGCTTGTTTCCGTCCTGTAACTTTCTCCTGCCTGTCAACATCCGCTCCTCCTTGGTTTGTGTAAGTAATAAACATACGTAGTTTTTACATCACTACGGATGCTTTTAGTATTGTCATGTCCTTGTCAACAAGTTATTTGGAGTTGGGAAGGGGCAGATAACACGAGTTCCAATTATTCCTTTGAAAGTTAAATAATTTCCAGCATCTTTCTTTACTTGAGAGAGGAAGTTGATAGTGAGATAGTTGGAGGAAGAGCTTCCTCAATCTGCCCCCACACTTCCATTTCATTCCAAGTGCATAGAAATAGAGTAGATAGTAGTAATTGTCTATTACTTCCTTAATGGCATTCCTTTCAATTACTAAGGGTGTCAGATTCAAAGCGGGGAATGATGAATGGTTAGCTATTCTTTGGATTTCTTTGAATAGTGTGTTCCGTCATCATCCATGCACTCTTGTCTGTAGCGGAGTTCTTCAACCTGACCCAGCGTTCACGTGCCTAATTAATATTCTGTAGTAGTGACGCTATACATTTGTGCTACAAGACAATGGAAAATGGATAAATAGAGAGGGAATAATTGGAGAGGTGGATAAGAAGGGCAATTATTAGGATGCAGTAAATTTGGAGGAAATAAGCCTTTCTTTGGGATAGGCATCGTGTAGTACAAGAACCCACAGAATATTGATGTAATCGGAAAAAAGATTCTGAAGGGATAAGATTAATGATTGGAGGTCCCTGGGGTTCTTTTATAGTTAGCGCATGTCGAATTCTGTCACTCAAGAGTTCTCTCCACGAGGCTAGTTAAAAATGTATGAGGAGTATAGCTTTAAGTACTTTAATGGATGTGCAATTCCGTGTAAGTATTATTGTTGTTTTGTTCCAAGCTCCTCTCTTTCTCTCTCGGTTCTTACGACGACAACTTGAATGTTCTCCGCAATCTCGTTAGATAATTGTTTAAAGGTATTATTGTTGAAGGGGAATTGGGTGGAATGGGTTTGTTCCTATATATTTTTCTGTAGCTATTTCGGTGATAGTTGAGCATGTATGGTAGGAAATACATAATGTGCTTATATAAAAGTTGAAGGGAAATTGTGATTACGTATAGGAGGGAAGAACATGTGTGGGTAAGGGTAATAGTAGAGTGAAATAGTCAATGAGAGAAATTAGGAAGGAAGCTCGTGATGTATGGAAGGATAGCACTTATTATGTACATATATGAAAGTATATAGAGAGCGAGTGCTTACTTGGTGTGTACATGTTCATGCACACTCACTGGGCGTTGGACTTGGTGTAGGGGACATTTGTAATTTGCTATATTGGCATTTGTGGTGAAATGGGAAAGAAAGCATGGGCTCTCGGGTGTAAGCTTATTTAGGTTTGCGGAGTGTGGAAAAACTATAGGAGGCACGGACTTGTGCTGAGACTTGAGTGTGTGGTGGTAAAAGCGGTGGGTTTAATTAATAAATAATGGAAAGGAGAAAGCGGAACAGAGGCTATTTGACTATAGCCTTGAGGAAGGATAGGGATTTGAAGGTAAAAGGTATAGAATGATGAGTGTAAATGTCAAATATACATGGGCTGTGTTCTATAATGGATTGATTTTTGCTTGCTTGCTTCTTCTTTTTCCAGACATTATATATTGGGATAGTTGGACTGTATATCCCGGCAGCCTTCACAATTGGGTCAGCCCTTTGGTGTGGTTACAGTATGTATCGATATCAAACCAGGGACCGGATATTCTTTGGTGACATTGTACCTCAAGATCAGCGTCAAGCCCCTGTAAATGTTCGGATTTTAGTATTTCGTAGCACAGTTGAATCCATGATGAGGCTTTTATGTGTTATTACATTAGTTTCATTTTCGAGCTGTGGTTTTATTTAGGCTTTTGTATATTTTAATATGTTTAGCAATCTTGATTGTTTCCTTTTTTAATGGGTTGTATGCGAAAGGGGGAAGTGAGCTATGGAGAGAGCCAGGTTGCACCTTTTAATGTTATAAATGAAATGTTGGCGGCGTGTGTGTGTGTGCATTTGTGTTGTATGAGAGATTCGTCCGTTCTATGAAATGATGCGTTTTTGTATGAACACTGTTGATGATGGTATCTATGAATGCCTTGGCACCTGACCAAAACAGAAAGAAAACGAGGATTTTAGTAAGATTTGTGACTCTGAATTCGCAGATGTTCCTTATCAAAGTCATTCCAGTGGATAAAGAAGTGGGTACGGATTACATGGAAATTGCCACGGAGCATCTACCATTAATTTTATGCATGCTCACGGCTTTCCTAATGACTCGTTGCTTATTCTACGTGTACTTCGGGGTAACATTCTTTTATTACTCTAACACAATACGTAACCTATTTTTATGTGTACGGACCTCTCAAGTTAATTCCTCTCTACCTTCCTCTGTCCCTCGCTCACCTTCCAACTAAAGTATTTGAGTTAATTTGAAATTGTGTTGATAATATTTTTTTTCAGGCTGGTGCATTCATCCCTCACTTCTTCCCACCTGATCTCTCGAATGGCGTGTACTGGGTGATGCATTCCAATGCAGCCTTGAGTCCTGTGCTCCATTTCCTTTTGGATTCTCAACTTCGTCAAGGCGTCCGAAAATTCCTATGTACATCTCGAACTATTGTCCACAACAATGAAATCATCCTTTAAAATAATGATATATTTTTATGTATAATCGTCTAATGTTGCTTCGTATACAAAAACGTGGAACCCCTCCAACTAAAATACTGCTAGTTATAAGGAGTGGCCAAGCTGTCTTAACCACAGGCTTTTGCTGTAAGAAAACAATAACGTGTCTACATATACAAACGTACCTAGTATTTTGGTACCTGATATTTAGCTATACAATATGTAATTAAGCATTAATTCGAACAACAATAGATAGTCGAAAATAATTGTTACATTTGCTATACAATTACACTTCTATGCATTGCTCATGGAAACTGTAATTTTTTTCCCGCTTCTTTCATGACAAATAAAAGGTTACATGTGCAATTAATATTATACGAAAAACGATACGAAATAAGTGTGATGGCGTATGGGGACAATTATCTGTAAATGCCGCTTTGGATACGAACGTTGTAATAATACATATAGCTTATTATACATGAGAGAGAAGTATATTTAATTATATGCTGAATATCACAGAACATGTATTATAGTATACATAGTGATTAAATAAATTACATTCCAAGTGTTTTCTGCTACAACTTATTACCATCTATCTTGCAATTTGTCTCAATTAATGGGATTCCATTGATAGTGCTATTGATCTTTGGATTAATACTTATAGTGAAAGTAGTAAAAGAAAGTCGTCCTCGAAAGATCTCCAAGTAGCTACACTTTCTTCAGGACAATATTCTCTGTAGCTGTAGGTATGTGTATAAAAAATCTACAATACAAGGCTACTAGGACATACCCTTGCCAATAGGGAAATTGATGTGAACTTCTGAATCCGAAGGATAAAAAGATAAGATCATGTTCCCCCCATCAAAAACACTTGAAGATGTTTAAATTTGCCCATTTCTCCTGCAACTTGTTTCCTTGGAAGGGAACTTGGCACGACATTTATTGTCATCCAACTAAAAACTATTACTTGTTTAAAGTTGTCTGAAGCCTTCCATTCAATTCCTATCCCCAGAGCCATATACTATTAGACTCAATAGCTGGAAGTCTTTTTTCTTTCGCGCACAGCATACACATCTTCCTCTCTCAATATATAGTAAATAGAGATTGGAAAGGGTCTCCGCCAAGGTTCGTATCCAAAGTTGATCATGATGGTCCCATGGCCATGAAAAATCTAACGACTGTGTAAATTTTCAGATTTTAATGTCAACTTGTTGGAAGTCTCTGGCCTGTCGTGAGATAAGCTGTAAAAATAAATGATGGTCTAAAATGGATTTTTCTCTCAGATTTTCTCCAAGGAGATAGAAGCAAAAGAGAAAGAGAGAGAAAAAAAGTAAAGGAAAAATCTTTTCTCCAATTTTGCAGTGTTTAATACTACCAGGACTCGGTTCTCCTAACTCGCACTTATCCCTACTATTAGATACACTCGACGGTATGGAAATGTAGCTTTTTGAGTGACTGGCAAGACACTAACGGGCTGCGAAAATGTTGCTGGATGCCCCCGTAGACGACAAAGAGGCTGTCGCACATCTTGTCGAGACAGAAGGGAATGATGGTTTTCCTAACTGTATTTTTAACAAATCCTATGGCCAATAGTTATTTTTCTATAGATACACTTATTAAATAGAGGCCTATCCGTGTGTGCAGCCCTTCCAAGGCAATATCCCATCTTGACAAAAAAACTTACACACTCCTATCTCTTCCCATACATTAAGAAAGGAAGTGGCTATGCAGTTATTTTGAAATAGAAATCAGGTTTTTTTATGTTATGGTATATGGTTATGGTGTCGTATAAAATGCTTGGCATCATCCGACTCCTATTGGGATTTATAGAGCGGACAGTTTTGTGGAAAACGTGTGGACCTCCCCAAAAAATTCGACTATTAAACCATTTTCCCTATATTTTCTTTCTCCGTTTACTTTCTCCAACAACAACGACACTACATTCTTTCCCTCCAAAAGGAAAGAAGGAAACAGATTTGTTCCAATCTTTGTCTGACAAACAGGGCTCTCTCTCTACAAACACATCTGTGTGTGTGAGTGTGTGTGTGTGTGGGCGTAGAAACGGAAATATTTAAAACCAAACTATTTCCCTCTCGCTCTTGCTATCCTCAATAGAAATAGTAACATGGCACTATTTGTATAGGCCTGTGATTATTATTACGTGCCTCTCATAATTTTCAACACTTGAGTAAATACATTGTTACTATATTGTGAGGAAATAATGGGAATGAGAAAAAAGGAGATGTGAAGCTATTTTCGGCAGATAGTATTCCTTCACTGTTGAACAACTTTTTCCTCCTACGATAGCATATACAATATAGGAAGAAGAAAACTTAAGAGATATTTTTAGGAAAATACTTTCCAGAGCCAACATTGCGAAAGTCTTGTTCATGAAAGTCGACCATTTGTTCGCACTCAATTGAGAGTCCCGTGGCCCGTTTTCCCTCGTATTTCTTTTTTTCTTCTCCCTCACTCACTTTTCTCTTCTCCTATACTACTCCCAAAAGAATTGCATGTTAGCACGGAACGAGCAAAAGGTCTAGAACTGTGGGAAAGAAAAGCATTTATTCTTATATGTAGCACACAGTTAACAACAGAAAGGTTGCTTGAATTATCATAAAAAATTTTAAGGCGAAAATCTTGTTACACGAGTTTTCTCCTTTTCTTTTTCTTATTCCTCTTCTTCTGTCCATTTCTTTAGTTTCCCAAATTCAATGTCTTCTCTCTTCTATGGATCTTCTTAACACGTGGCTCACATTTTCACTATAAAGCTACTTCCAACCAAATTGCCTTCTTTTTGACTTTTCACATTTTTTTTCCAAGCTAACAGCTTTCTGTGAATTGTTACTCTCAAATTATTCTTGGCGAGTAGTAATAACGATTTCTGTTAATTTGTTTTGCAAATATAATTTGAATGGATTTTTGTACTTCGTACGGACTATTGTTTAGTGGAAAAGAATTATTAAAGTATGGACCTTAACAGGATTTGATGTGGAATATTTATAAGGAGTTGAGGAATTTAAAAGGAGTAAATAATTCTAAAAATTTAGGATTTGCTTGAAGGATTTTACTATTATATTTGAAAAAGAAAAGAAGAAGAGAATGTTTGAAAGGGGCAGAATTTGTTCTGTTAAAAGTTAAAGAAACATCTAATCACGGATGAGTGAATTCTCAATGGAAGAAAAGTGTGCTGATTCTTTGATCCCAAAAGCCATTCTATAAATTTGTGTAAAACTAACTATAGAGAGAGAGAGCAAGAGTGGAAAGGATTTTCATTGACCTGGGTGCGGCTGATGATTTGTACAAATTGTAAAAAATTCTCTCTCTCTCTTTTTCTCTCTTATCCTAAAAGTTTTTTTTAGTAACAAAAATTCAAGCTTCCCCAGTTCCCTCATCTCTTATGCAATTCTAACCACGCGATGGGCTATTCTCCCCTGGAAATGGATTGAAGTAGAGTATCTCCATGCTGTAGAAGTTGAGCTACTTTTTCCAAGATTCTCCATGCTTTTTTTAGCTCTCTCTCTCTCTCTCAAAGATAGTTTCTACGTACGTATACATCCACTCTCCTACATAAAAAGATGTAGTTTGTGTGCGAACCTGACCGTGTGATTCTTCCTCCCTCAGCTGGATACCTGTCATATCTGCATGTAATCTTCTTCCTTTTTTAAGCTATGACCAAATACTTGGAGAGTGGTTCTCAAACTATGAGAATTCACAGATAACCTTTTTTTCCCCCAGAATTTACTCAGAGGATTCCTTTCCTCGATATAATTTCCCAAGGTTTAGACACTTACCCATAACTTAGGGTTACTTGATGATAGACACTCAATTCAAAGATTGCTATCCGCCAATTGAAAAATTGCTCTGGAGCATGAATATGTAGGATTCTTGTAATGTTTATCCTTTGTTTATTTATTTTTTCTATAAAAAATCCTTATTACAACAAGATTATATTTTGTGCACTTCAAAATGGAGGGAGGAGGTCGAATAAGAATAACAACAATAAAAATAATACTAAAAATAAGGTAAACAACCTTGGGTTTTTTACAAATTGGACGGCTTCGTAAGTTCATTTTATCAGATCATTATTTCTCTCATAAAAATCATAAATAGTTTAAAGTCCTATCAGTTACGTATTGCTGTGCTGGAATTATATGAGCGTTTATAGTTGGGGAAACCCCGTGTAAAATCAGTAAGATAAGTTAAATGGGTAAAAAGTAGATATTGTTTCTACACGACGATAGTCGGGAATATTTTCAGATCTCATAAATTTCACTATCACGATACCAATCGCTATATGGTGCACCATTCTTCTATGTGTTTATATGTAGATATTTTGCTATGCCTACACTGTATTAACAGGGGAATGAGACATATTGGGATTGTCGTAGGAATAGTCCGGGAGGGTGGATTCCGACGGCTCCCGCTCCATCCTCACAGATCTTCTTTTATTCTCATTGTTATTCTCAATGACTCTGACTTGATGTTCCTTCCCGTACTGCATAAAATATTGGAGAAAAAAAATTAAACATTCATCTCTATTGCGATGTAACGGAAAACTGAGTGGGTCGATACTTTTGTAGTGGCTGTAGAGGGCCCATAACAAATTTCGAGAATTGTGGGAAGTGCTATTAGAAAAATGGGTACGGCACTTCCGGAAATATACATCGGATAATTTGGGGGAATTGGTTCTCAATTCGGATCGTCTCTATTATGTGCTTTGATAAATTTGGGAGAATACAAAAAACTATACACTTACCTTATTATCGTAAATGACAGGCATGGCAATGGTCTTTTTCTTGATGACTCGTTTCCGCCTCTCTAAAGCTCCCATGAATTTTATGCATCCGAGAGCAATGACAAATATGAGTGTGGGGATGGTGGTGAAAATGAGGATGTACAGGAGCAACTTGACAGTCTCCACATCCTCTTTGGTTGCCAGTTCCAAGAAATTTGTACTGTTTCGTCGGAGGTACACCGTATCATGGAGGTAGTCTGTGTGTAGAATAAATACATATAAAAAATGTACAAGGGAGGAAAATGTCACCCAAAGAAAAATCCATGTCAATCTCCCAATCTCATTTCATACTCTCCATCATCATCAATCTTTGACTATAATGGTACTTTGGTGTATAGAAAGAGAGAGAGAAGATGCTTTTTTGAGGAAGTTAAGAGCAAAATGAAATCTACCTTGACAACCCGCTTCACACCGTGCATGATCATAATTTGACGCATTACGATCACAAATTTGCTCACAGGGTCGACAAGTGTGATCGATCGGGGAGCAGAAATGATGATCTGGAAATTAATCCCAAAAACTGTCAACTTTTTCAATATTACAACGAGCCTTGTTCTATATAACAAAACTCTCCTCTTTTCAAACTTCAAACTTAAAGTCTACATTTATTACACGTTATTCAAGAGAGAGAGAGAGGACAAATTTACATTAATAATCCTTGGAAAATATCATTTTGTCACGGTGTTGAGGAGACTTAAAAACTATTGTAAACTCCGAGGTTTTTCTCTTGTAATTTTCCTTGGATATCCGTAACTTTGTAAGTTTTTTTTGCAACACAAGGTTTTATACACAATCTGAATAAGCTCCCTTAAATTCTTGACAGTTTGCTTATAGTTTTATCTATTATGTATGGAATGCTGAAAAAGCTTCCATCACAAGAGCTGCTAAAACGTATTGGATGAGACAAATTAATCCTGGTCAAGTATTATAGGAACGTTTATACTGACTCCGGTGTTTCCCCCACACCTCGACTATCGCGATCCGATCTCAAATAATCCTCACTCGTTGGTCATATACTTTGAAAAAATATTTAATCTCTTCACCAAGAAAATTTTGTCAATTCACGGATTTTAACAAGAACAATGATGATAAAATCAGAAATAATATTTTACCATGTTTGTTTGAACAATTTTCTACTACGGCGTATATTGCACATCGAATATAGAGCTGGGTGTTTTGATTTATTCAGATAAATTATCATTTATTTAATTTTGTATTAGAATTTCACGTAGATTTCAGAACCTTCAAAGATACAAAAGAAGAAGATGTAGTTTTTAAAAAAAAACCTTAAAAGTGTGTACCTTGACATTGGAAGTCTCCACATGTTTTTTCCACAGGTAAGGAGGAGCGTACTACAGCTATGAAAAGGGTGAAAAATATTAGAAATTTCATTCTAATTTATAAACCATGGTTTGCAGATTGAAGAATGAAAAAAACTATATAAAAATTGTAAAACTTGTTGTTCCCTTTTATTTTTACTATTATTTTATAGTAAAGAGAAGGAAATTGTATGGGACCACATTGAGAAAAATGAAAATCCACTCAGGTGGATACAAGAACATAACAAGTTGAGGTGACGTCATTCCTAAAGGTAGAGTACAAGTTTGGTGGGTTCCGTCGTGTGTCCATATAATAATATAATGGTATGTTCATATATAAAAGATTTATTGTGTTTTGCTGCTCATGTATATACCACAAAAGCATAGGCTAAATGGGACTCGCATACTATAAGAGCTCCATTCTCTCAATGAATTCCACCTGCCTGTCCATTAGGAACTATATAGGTTTTTATTAGTATAGCGTAGTAAGTAAGTTGGGGTAAAAGAGAGAGAGGGCAAATGGTGGAGTTGGCTTAGCTCTAGGGGCTGCTGTTGTTTCTTGTATGTACGTAAGACGTAAATGCCTCATAAATGTATAGACCTTAATGCCAACTTTTTGTTTAGGCAACTTTGAAAATTATGTTTTGTTATTCTTCTACTTCTTAGAAAACCCATCCTACTATTCCTATATAGTAGATGGATAGAGCTGTGTCGGAGGAGCCTTGTACAATTACTATGGAGTAGTAGTACAGACAAGGAAGCCCAAGACGATCCCATGGTATGAGAGACAGTAAAATGTGTAACCGAATAAAGGCAAAGTGAGGGAGAGAGAGAGCAGAGAGGAGGAGATGGAACATGCCGCATCATGTGTAGCAAAGGAGGAACGAACGACTTCATTGAATTTGGCTCTAGCTTCACAACAACTACACTCCAATCCTACCTTACAATACATAACTAGCTTCATTTGCTTCACTTACTCCCGTTTCTTGATCATGCCAAACTTTTTCAACCCAAATCTATTATAAAAAAACTAACCTTTTCGCTCTCTCTCTCCTCAAACTCTGCTATCTGTTCTCTAGATACAGTAAAGACTAGAAGTGCTATAGCCAAAGCCATATCAAAAATCATGGCCATAGCCCATACATATGTATGTACATAATAGGAAATAACGGGAGAATAAATATGCAAGCATAAAAGGCTGGACCATAAGTCAAAAATTGTGAGAGAAAAGGTTGGAAAAATGTAGATATGGAAATTCTTTTAAGTGTACACATGAGCCAAGGAAATTGCGTGCTTTTTCCCTCGTCCTTTACCCATATACATAATAATAGTAAATAAAGGAAAAATTCAGCTCTATAGGGCGTAAGTTGCACAAAAGTTTACAAGATATTCCTGTTTTTTCAACTCCATAAAATATTTTCATATATAGAGAGACACAAACACGTAGAATCAAATAGGAAAAATTCTCGAGCAATATGATATTGTAGGAACAACAAAGGATTTGTTTGTACATATGTACATATTGGATAAAAAAACTTGTGTGTAAAAATAGGATCAATTTCACTCATAAAAAAAGTTTTGGGAAAAAAACTGTGTTATGGACATAACTTGATTTATTATAATATGCATAGTTATATATGGATTGAGAGGGAAGAGGATTTTCCCTAGCCTCCTCCTCTCCTACTCTTCTTGGTAAAGTAATAAAACGATACACTTTGTAATCATTCCATGTCATGTCGATGTAACTTTCTCTCTCTCTCTCCCTTTACAGACAAGAAGATATCAACTTTTATCGGAAATTCCAAGCAAGAGGAAAGGAAGAGAGAGAGAGAGAGAAAGTTCTGAGAGGAACTTGTGCCTGGAAGGAAGAAGACGGAGTAAAGTCCAACGGCATTTCTACCCCAGCTTTTCCCTATCTCCAGACTTAGCCAAGCACATCCTTAGCCAAAGATGATGGAACAAGTTAATCCGAAAGGAAAACTTAATTAAAGGAGAAAAACTTGATCTATAAGTAGCATTAGCAAGCTTTTAGATCAAATACAGCGTAATGAATTCCTTCTATGGGTCAAACACTAATCAGATACACTTTTCCTCCTATCTTTTCCTCTCTCTCTCCCCAACCAAACCATGTACATGCCCTCCACTTTTTTTCACCATATACTTTATACTATTCCCCTCAAAATCCTTCATATCTCCCAAGCTCAACTCAACCACCAGAACCTTTTTGTTCTTCCCCTCTCTCTCATCTTTTTTACGCCTATAAATATAGTAAAGCAAGAGAGAGAACAAATACACATACACTTCCAATACCAAACCCACCTCCACCTACCACACACAAATACATAAGCGTACATATATATTGGAAAACCCTACACTTTATCCTCTTGACCTACTACAGAGAGAAACGTCCAAAGCCTTAGCCTCTGCTTATACTCACATGAAAAAAAATCCAAGGAAAAACACTCTTTTCCGAGGAAACTTGCTTAACTTTTTTAAAGTCCCCTAAAAGTTTCACGAACCACTATGCATATAAAAAAATCCAATGCCTCTAACAACTTGACAATCAATTTATAAAAGCTTTTTAAAGTTCAAAGATGAAATTCTTGTTTGTCTCTCGTTAACCTATACGGGAAGAAAAAACCCTTGTCAAATTTTCCCAGGGTATAACTAAAACCTTTAACAAGGGAAAACATGAAGTTGAACATGAATATTGAAGAGTGAGAAGACAAAAGCAAGTGCCCTCAACAACAGATTTTATTTATTCAAGGAGAGATTTTTTTATCTTGAATCTTTTTTATATGCAGTTATTTACATTTAGGAAATAAGTGCTACTATGGGCGATAGGTAAAGTGAGAGGGAGGTCGTTGGGAGACACATAAAAAATGGACGTGGACACAACAAACTCTCCTATAAACATAGGAGAGGCTCTACAGGAAGAAGGGAAAGAAATGTGAGAAAAGATTCTCAAGAATGATTTACGAGTATTTTTAGACTTTAATAAAATGAAGTTTTTGGCACAGTATATATTAGACGTGGGGTGTAGTAGTAAGTAAGTACTCTATTATGTACTGGGATTTTGAGGAGAGAGTCACTACTGAGCTAGAGAGAAAAGGAAATCCATGAAGGAAAGGAAGGGCAAGGGAGAAACAAAACCTCTAAAATATTCATGGGATCAAAATGAATGGATATTACACCCATTAGCCATCTCCAAAGATTTGGGTTAAAATCCCTCCACGTTTTTTTTCTCTCTCTCTCTCTCACTCTCACTCACTCACTTTCCTTCCCAAAAACCAAACCCTGTGTATATTTAAGGCACTTATATCAAAGTCTTAAACTGAGTGAGAGAAAAAAAAATAAAAGCTATGTCGGAACCTCGTATCATTACCATGAGCTCCATAGGCTCCATAGGCTTTCCATAAGTACCATGTACTACCTAGTCCATATCCAAAGTATTTTATATCATCAAGAAAAAAATTCAAGTAGAAAGAAGAAGAAAAAATCAGAGAAAACAAATACAGAAGGTTTGCAAATGAATAATGAAGTGGCGATGTACACATATACAACTCATATTATATAGAAAGGATTGGTAGGGTTTGAAACCACAGGAAAACAAGATGAGAAGTGAGAACATGATAATAAAATAGTAAAAGCTTTCTTTGACGTGTAACACCAACATGAACCTCGTACATAGCAACTTTCTCTCTCTCTCTTTCCAAATCCTACAACAGACTTTACTTTTTTTCTCTCTCTCTCTCTCCCTCTAAATATACATTCCTTTTTGTAAAAAAAGAAATAGGAAACGCCTTATATATTTGTATATAGTTGAACAGTTGAACTTTTTTATTTGATAAATAAATAAAATCCTCTACTTTCTCCCTTGATCGTTACACCTTTCTCTCTTTTCTCCTCTACCTGTGTGAGGTTCTTCCACTGTACCGTATTTTTTCTTCTTCTTTTCCAAAGACGAATAGGCCCAGAACAATAGTAGGTTGAGAAGAATGAGAGACACAAGTGAAATATTCCCTACTGTCTCGTAGTAAACTATAGGCCCTTTCCCTAATGCGCCCCACTTTCATCATTTTTTATCCCCTCCTTTTTGGTTATGTATATAACGAGACAGGACCGAGGCGAGAGGTGTAATTCAGGTGTTAATCATACCCAGAGAGCCTGAAAAGGAAAAAAGAAAAAAATTCAACATGGTCCTATGGTCATGAGGATAATGAGGAGGGAGGGAGAAAGCGAGAGAGAGAAATGAATATTCTTTCTTGGAACTTTCACCATCTAAAGATATACCGTTTGTTATTGGCTAGACAGGGAGAAAGTGTGTGTGTGTGTGTGTGTGTGTATGTGGTAATAAGGGAAAGAGTTGGAGACAGAGAGAGCATAGCCAAAAGGTGGAGAAAGAAGAAGGGAAGAGAAATAAGATAAATCTGATGTGTGTAAGTGGGTGACAGGGAGGGAGAAAGAGAGATAGAGATTCATTCCATGGCAAGAGATTTTTCTAGTATAGGAATCTCTGTGAAAATATTGTTGGGTCTGAGAATTTTGTGGTTGCTGGAGAAGCGTAGCTACGTGTGTGTGTAAGGAGGAATCATACATACTATGACAATTTTTCTGTATGAAAATTGTGATTCAAATTGTGTGTGGAAAAGTATCGAGTTGATACGTCTTGGACTACGTCAATGAAGGGAAGAGAGAAAGAGAGAGAGAGAAAGGAGTGAGAGAGAGAGAGTTTCTGTATAGACTGCGTAAACTTTGCAGGGTGAAAAGTCATGCGCTTTCACCATCCCAGGGTTTAACATTTCCCTGCTTTGGAAATATATGGGAAAGACTATGGTAGAGTATAGGGAAAGCTAGAGAAAATTCCTAGTGTGTGTATGTGTGTGTGTGTAGAGGATAGTGTGCTGGGAGAAAGAGAAAGGAAAGTGAGAGCGAGAGAAGGAGCGAGAGAGTTGTAGTGAAAGAATATCTTTACATTTGTGTGCTTCTTCTTCCTACATTATTTTTTTTCTCTTGCTACTCTCACAGCTACAGTTTTTAGTCTTTAAGTTTTCTCGTCGTCCCTTTCTCTCAAGTCTTTTCCCATCTACTGTATACATCATCATTGGAGAGTCAGTTGTGACTCTTGAAGGAGGACGACGGCTCAAGCAATAGAGAGGAGCAACCAGAAGGAGGAATTAAATCCGCAAAACTTTTTTAATCATGTTGATTAGTTGAGGTTTTCCTATACAGAGGGTTTTGCCTCTAGTTTTTCTCTCTCCATCTCTTCTCTCTGTGTGTGGTTTCCATCCAGTCGTTTTTCTTTTCTCTTTTACCACTTTCTCGGCTCAGTTGTATTTTGGGGGGAAGTCTGGTTGAAAAAATATCTGAGAAGGAAAATCCAGGTTTTTGGTGGAGATAAAAGAACAAATATTGTGAATTTTTTTACGGGATGTCTTGGTGCTGAAAAATAATTTGGAAAGGGAGAGAGAGAGAGAAAGTGAGAGAGCGAGTTACTCCACTTTACACAAATGTGTTGTAGTAAATAGTGAGTCGGAGGAGGACGGAAGGTAGAAGTGAAGGAAAAAGTTTTTCTTTTCTGTGGGAATGATGAGCATCGTTATTGTGGGTTCAGCATTACTTCTACTTCTTAATTCCAATTCACAGGCTGGGTAAGTAATATTAAATTTTTTTTTTGAGAAATGCTTTCCATTCTGTGGAGCATTGTTTGAATGTAAGGGAATTTTCATTGAAAAATGAAAAGTTTTTTTAAAAATCAATAATAGGGATGAGTTGGGAGGAGGGCGCAGGCGCCGGACTCCCCATCCTCTTATATAGTGCTGGCTTTTTACCTCGATTGAAATGAACACTTTTATTGTTTTTCTCCCTACACTTTCTCCCTGACTTTCTCTTCGCTTTTAATTTACACGGTGCTATTTACTTTTCTTTCTCTTTCCTTTATATTACTTTCTACAATGCTTTCTCCTAGAATAATATTTTTTGAAGGATAAAACGGATGGTGAAAGTTGAAGAATGTCATTTTTTAAATTTTGTTTGCTTTTTTTGCAGAAGTATCGAACATGAACGATCCAGCGATGAGATGTCGGCTTTAAGTGAAAATATTACAAGGATTCTTGACTCTTTTAAAGAGAATTATGATAAGAGGGTCCGACCTAATTATGGAGGTAAGGGGAGATTTTTCAATGTGTTTTTCCTCATGAAAAAAGATATGAAAAAATATGAAAATTTAAAAATTCCTATCAGTTTAACTTCCCTCATAATGAATCTTTAGAAATTATAGTATTTTAGTAGGAAAGTTGTAGATGATTTTAAAGATTTGTAGTGTAGTGTCTTAGAAGATTATAAAATAATTTGTATATTGAAAATGTATGGGAAAAAAATAATTCATGGGAATTATACTGAGCTTTACTAATCATTTGATTCTTCAATGCTATATTTCTAGCAAATTTGAAAGGAGAATTGCTAATAATTATTGAATAATAATAATACATTCTCATATAATGATTTTGTAATCCTAATAATTTTTGGACTTGTTAACATGATAACGTAAAAGGTGAGGCTGTCGAAGTTGGCATTACAATGTTCGTCCTGAGTATTTCTTCACTCTCCGAGGTTCAAATGGTACATAAAATCTATTCAAAAGGAATACGGTTCTCACGCAATTTTTATTTGTCATTTTGGTTTTACACACAAACACAAATATATGAAATTGCATTTACTTATTTTTTTTACTCTTAACGAGTAGGCATGAAAAACTAGCGTTTTTTTGAATGGTAATTTTTACTAAGAAATTATTACAAGAATACGAATGCACATATTTTTCTTATATATTTCTATATACTATTCTATAAGGAAAGACACTTGAAAGCTATATATTTGTATTTAGAAGTAACAATAGTATTTCCACCTCTCCTATTTCTCTCTCTATCACTCTCTCTCTCTCTCTTAAAATTTCCTTAACCGTTAAAGATTTTTGGATGTGTACATAGAGCGATTTCTGGGTTTATTGAAGAATATGAAATGGTGGTTTGACTCAAAGGACGTATTTTTTCTACTACTACAAAACACTTTTAGCATTATGACGTGTATCATTTGGGTTGTGTCGAAGTAAAAAATATAGCATCAAATATATTATTATTATCTATACTATCAATATATATTAGGTCCCCCCGTAGAAGTGGGCGTTACCATGTACGTCCTCAGCATTAGCTCCGTTTCTGAAGTCCTCATGGTTTGTATTCTTCTATTTTTTAATACTTGCTATTTACATACAAAAGTTAATAAAAAAAGATTTGGAAAATTTTATATGAAATTTTTTTACATAATTACTAAATGTTTTTTTCTTGATGTGCTTTCTCTACACATATATATGATTGTATTGGGAAATAACATTGTCTTTCATCATATATGGGACACAAATCTTATAATTTAATTTTCTTCTTCTTCTTCTGTGTCTATATATATATATATATCGTGTTCCGCCGTATACTCTATAATGTATAAGCTATATGTTATAATGACATCAATGTTTCATAGAACTTCCTTTACTGTCTTATATGTACTACAATGCTGACACCCACCAAAAATATCAGACTAAATACATATGATAAAAAAATGATATTTTTTTCTTACTACCTACCACAAAAAAAAGTGACAAAAAAACCACATTCTGATTCTTCAGAAACGTATATATATATCTCTACTTCTTTCTTCTATCGCTTTGATTCTTATATATATTCTTAAAATAATTCTTCTTCTTGTTCTTCTTTCTCCTGAGACAAAAAATCTCTTCTTAGAACTTTCACTCCTTTTCTAATTCCTTTCTCTTTTTTTGTAGGAACAATTATTGCTTTTTTCTCATGTATCTCTTAGACAAATTACGCACAGCACATGGAACACATTGCTACACTTGACCATGAAAACTCACATAATTGCTTTGTGTACCGTCCTTAGTATCAACTTTGCTATGTCGTTTTTCTCATTGAAAACTCTTTCCTCTTTTTTGTGTATACATACGTACGTGTGTGGGTAGTGAAATTAAATGGAAAAATGCATGGAAACAAGTGTAATTTCTATGGTTGATGTGATATTTGTCCTGTGTAGGAAATGTTTTAAATTTGCAAGTTGTTGCATGGAATAGAAAAATTGTAATGTTATTTGCATTTGATGGGAAAAATCTTTTGAAAACACAATAATAATTTTCTAATTATATCTCTCTCTTAAACAAAATCTGTCCGCTTTCATAATTTCTCTTTTTCTTATATTTTTGTAGATGATTTTTCTACACGTATTTTGCTCTATGATAATTATAAAAATGTGTTAGATTTTTCAAGATGAAAATGTAGTGTGCGGGAGAATAATATGGAATTTGTGTGTGTGTACATCTTTCCAGGATTTTACTGTTGACTTTTACTTTCGTCAAATGTGGAAGGATCCAAGGCTACAATTTCAGGGACCGAAAGGAGTCAAGACCCTTTCTGTAATTTTACATTTGAATTTTTAATTTCTTGTAGATGATAAAGCTAACTATAAAGCTACGCTGAAGCATAGGGTTTTCTTACAAAACAGGTGTAATGCTAAAAGGTAGATTTAAGAAAGACTTGATAGTTTGAGGGAAAGTCGAGGGAAAGTATAGTAAGAAAATAATTTGGGGGTGGATATTTTGACATGAAGAAATATTTTTTAGCTTGGAAAATAATAGGAGGTTTTTGTATGAAAAGCATATGGAAAAATGAAGGGTATTGTTATGGAGGGAAGAGTGAGTAAAATTGGCCAAGTGTAACTTTTTAATTGTGTGAAATATGAAGGTGTGTTAAAAGTTTGAGTTTTTTCCTTGGTGTAGAATGGAAGATTAGATGGGTATGGTTATTACTACAATGTATACGGGTTATTAAAAGCAGGATTTTACACATGTAAGGATATAAATACAAAGTTGAAGTAAAATGCTCTCTCTCTCGCTCGCGCGCCCTAACTATGAACGGA
This sequence comes from Spatulosminthurus flaviceps, assembly GCA_034693705.1. NCBI lineage: Eukaryota > Metazoa > Arthropoda > Collembola > Symphypleona > Sminthuridae > Spatulosminthurus > Spatulosminthurus flaviceps. The sequence goes on from JAQFXU010000756.1 coordinate 27,253, forward strand.
GAAGTGATGATGGCCGGCGTTCATAATACTTGAGTAGGTAGATAAATTCTTATTTTCCTCGCTCCGACTTTTATAACGTCTGGTGAAAATTGATGGTAAAAGTGGGTAGTTGGTTGGTCCGGCCCGTATATTTTCTCTCTTAGTTAGTTCTCCCAGAGATATCCTCTCTCTCTCCTCTGAGTATTGAAATAGCCAAGAGGGAGATGGCGTGTAAAAAGAAGTTAGCTCTCAGTCTACTGCTGATGTCTGGAATTGAAAAGACTTGTACAGGCTTCTCCACATATCTCGCGAGTTTTTGATGGAAAGAAGTCGAGAAGTTAAACCGTCCACTTTTATCTTAAACTTATCCTAAGCTCCGTTCACTCCGTTTCATAGTAAACTATGCATGGATATTTTTGAAGCCTATGGCAAACCCTTATCCTTAGCTTTTCTGCTATCAAGAACAACCTTGCCGAGCTTTTAAATAGTTGGGGAGAAAATTGGAAATTAATCATTCAGAATTTCCTCTGAGAGCTCTGGTTATCACTGGAGTAGTATAATAATGAAAGGACCTGGGGTAGGGAAATACATGTGTATTCAATGTATATAGAAGAATATGAGCAATCTTCAACTTTCCCTCCACCGTCACCAAGGGGGTAGTTGATTGAGATGTTCCTTTTCCCGAAAAAAATTGGAGGGAGCTAAAAAACGAGGAGAGCTAAAGTTAAAAAAGCCTGAAAGCGTATAGCGAGTTTCTATTTTAAAAATTTTCTCTCACTTGATATTCAGCGTTCTTCAGTCATTTAAATGCATATTCCAGAAGAATTCTGTGTGTATTGTGGGCTAAAATGAGTAGAGTGACACACTCACTCTACTAAAATGGAAAAGGGGCTAAAAATTTCTGAACCTTACGCGAAAAAATAAAATTATAGCCCCTTTTTCCACTTTATGGATATTTTTTCTAGCTTTTTGTACCTTCTCACTCAGTTTTTGTGTCTAGGTTGGGTGAAAGTAATTTGAAGTTGAGACTTTGAGACGGGAGTTGTGTAATATGTAGAGGTTGAGGTGGTGGTGAGAGGATGGAGAAAAGTAGGGAATTTGAAATGAATGAATGAAGTGTATGGTGAAGGAAAGTTGAGGAATGTTTGTGTGGAGTGTCTGTCTATTTTAAAATTTTACAGCTTGTAAATTGGAGGTAATTTGTGGAGAGGTCTGAATAGACAGGCATGAAAATGTTTCAAGATAATAAAAGGAGTGGCTGAGTATGAATGATAAATTAACCAGATGTACCCAACAAATGATGCTTATTGTAGGGAGGAAGGATGACATAAATTCATAATTAAAGTGGATGGGACTAGAGTATTCTGGGGAAATACATATACATGGGATTTCGAGGTACGGAATACTTTCACTTCTTCGTCCTCCTCCTCCTCCTCTCAAGACGGAGAAAGTCCCAATTATCTCTCCTTTCTCTTCTGTTTCTCTTCTACGGTGCTACGCTATATATGGTTCAATGTGGGGGGAAAGTTTGTCATTGTTTAGATCTCGAGGATTTTTTTTGTAACCTGTGTTGTATAGAATTTAGGGAAGGGAAGGAAGAATGAGTTGAGGAGATAATGAGAGTATGTTGTGGTGTGTGCTATCTCTTATAAGAACCCATGAAGAATGACTTATTTGCATCTATAGATAGATTTTTCGAGTTTTCTATCTCCTCTATAAGTTTTCCTTGAATAGAAAATGATTCATTGTCAGATGTAGTATAAATCTTATGTCTAAAGCTTTGAGCTTGACTAATCGGAAAATCAATAGGAAAGTAATGGGGAGATTTTCCAAAAGGCAGGAGCAACTCAAGTGGAAACTTATAAATCCTTTGACGCATGTATTCCTTATCCATAACCATAGATCCGCATTCAAGTATGAACAATTTTCTTGTTTTTTTCTAGAAATATTGTCTTCAACTTATTGTTTCTTGATGGATATGATTTTTTTCCCTCTCCTATCAAGGAAAATTGTAGGTGCAGGAGGAAAAAACCCCATGTGCATAGAAATCATAATAAAATTATCAGAGAGATATTATTCGCATTTTTCCCCTTCTATTTCTCTTTCGTACTAAGTAGGAATAAATGGCAAGAGTAGATTCTGCCAGTAGAGCCCTACTTGAATATGTATAAGTCTTTGTCTGTTGTGCACAAGGGGAGAAAGTGGGCATTTTCTGAACATGAAGTTGTACGTAGATTGGAAAAATGATAACAAGTTTTCCTACTTGCTTCAATGACTTGACTTCCCTTGGAATCCCTCTTTTACATTAAAGCTCTCCTCTTCTCTAGGAAAAAAAGACTTATGAAGTGATACAATTGAGAAAATACTTTCTCCTACATCTTTTACATGAATTTACAAGGGGGATTGGAAAACAAGATTGCCACTGTAAAATTATTCTTTGTAACAAGTAATATAGACTTTATTATAAAGCCACCAAAATATGTATGGAAAGCTCGTTGAAGGAAGAAATGAGATTTTTTTCCGTAAAGCTTTTCCATTTCTCTCTGACTCCTGTACATTTCAATCTCATTTAGTCTCAACTGTTTTTAATGGGACTAAAAACATTCAAGTAAAATGATTCAGCTCGTAAAAGAACATTTGAAAATATTAAATTTGAATGAAGGAGCTACGCATAGCTATATAGCTATACGTAGAAATGTAAGAACATTTCCTTGACATTCTATGAATTTAGTTGGATATTTTAGAGAAGCCATAGAAGAGAAATCTTGAGAAGAGAATTTGAATTGGTGTGGATGTTAGAGGATAGGAAGGGAATTTACATAAGAAAATACATTGGTTGTGGGTTAACATGGTGTCAGGATGTTCATGGAACTAATTATAACATTTTCCCAGGAGAAATGTATGTGTTTGGTATAGGTATAGGGCTAGATTCAAGGGATACACAGGGAGGTAACACAAATGACCTGATTTTGTTTGCTTTGTTGCGGATCTCTTTACTCAGTCACACTGCGGTCAAAATCGATGTAAGAGCAGGGCCTGTGTAGTTTCCTGGTAGACGTATGTATGTGTGTATGTGTTTGTGTATGTAGTAAGCCAACTCTGGAGATTCCGCCTCTCAGGTTACCACAAAAGCTAGCGAATTTGTAACTTTTCTCGCTTAGGATATTAGTGGGAGTGAGAAGTAGAGGAATAAGTTCGTGCTTGAGACCTTTCTCTTTTTTCCTCTCTCTCTCATCTCTTCTTCTAGTTGGAAAATATTTACACACAACTCCTATTACACATAACCTGAAGCAAATACAAATATAGAGGGATAAAACATTGGTTTATTCCCTCAAACATATTCTTACAAAGTATGCCTCTGCGGCTATCAAACTATTCTCAAGTTTCTCTTTCCGAGGCTACAGACGTAAATTTATTATTTTTTGGCAACAAAATTACCTGTGCATATAAAAAATATATAGGGGGATTTTTGTATAGCTATAAATAGTATGGGGGTATTTTATCCAAGCTCATAGCCTTTACATAGTATGGAAATTCTGACTCTAACTTATTACTATTGATTTCGGGGGAATGGCATAGCTAGTTTTGGATGGGGCACTGTGTGGGAGATTTCTAATGGTGAATAATACAGTTGATTTTTTATCCACGGCTTTTGGGGGAAATGGTGGATTTTTAGGGAACTTTGAATTAATTGTACATTTCTATATTCTATGAGGAACTTAAGGAAGTTATGAAGGGATATTAGTAATTAAATTTTTTATTTGTGGATTTTGTATTATTAATTAAATTGGAGTATACATTTGTGTAGGTGGGATCTGAGTTCCTAGAAAGTATGTGGGTTCCAGACACATTTTTCGGTATATACTTTTAGTATCTATTTGTTTGCTGTGTATAATGAATAATAATTATATATTATGTAGTGACGTGGAAGCGAATGATAAATGAAATTGGAGATGAATGAAAGTTATTTAATTAAAAGTGGTTTTGTGTAGTGAATGAGAAAACTTCATATTTCCATACTGCAACCACTTCGAATGAATTTCTACGGATTTCCTCTGATGGAGATATTCTTCGGTCAATCAGGTTAACCGTAACAGCCTCATGTCCAATGGATCTTCGTCATTTTCCAATGGACTCACAACTTTGCAATATTGAAATCGAGAGTTGTAAGTTTCGAGTAGAGTATAATATAATAATTTATCTATATAAGTTTCTCTGTGAGCTTTCTGCTGTATATATTGGGTTGCAAAATCTAATATATTTTTGACATATGGAGAGAGAAGAATTAATTTCCGAGTTTTGGTAAGTTTGGCTCTCTTGGTTTTGGGTGGTTGAAGTTGATGAATGAGGAGAGGAATATATTTTACAGTTGGATACACCATGAGCGATATTCGGTATAAATGGGCTAAAGGTGCTAACTCAGTTGGTGTTTCAAACGAAGTTTCCCTCCCGCAGTTCAAAGTTTGGGGGTACAAACAACGTGCTAACGAGATTTCTCTCAGCACTGGTAAGTATTGAAGAAGAAGAAGATTTTAATCATTCATAAATTATTAGGAGAATCCATGCAGGTGAAAGCTTTGAGGTTAAAGTACACTACAGGGGGAAATAGTTATCACGCTAAGTAGGAGGAAGAGTTTTCAGTACGTTCTTATGTACAAGTAAGCGTATAATACGTATAAGAAAGACACAAGTTTGGAGAAGATGCAATTTTAGAAGAAAGCAAACATTAAAAGGACTTTACTATTATCGTGATAATTCTCCCTTGGTAGACTTTACACTTTAGCCAACTTTGACACTTATCATAGTTGAGATGATACAAGTTTTATTTACATGTGCAAAGTTTCTTCAATTCTCTCTCTCTCTCTCTCATCTCTCTGTCTGCTTCTCCGTCTCTATAGGTAATTACTCTCGTTTGGCCTGTGAGATCCTATTTGTTCGAAGCATGGGATACTATTTAATTCAAATCTACATACCCTCGAGTAAGTTCATATATCAAAGTATACATTCGTAAGTGATTAAGTAATGACATGAATGACACTATTAAATCAATTTTGTATCAACACAGTTTTTTTGTGATGGGTAGAAAAATCCTTAGATAAATTATTTATTGAGTGATATGCAGTATTATGTAGTAGTAATAATGTATAATACAGTACTTGCTACCTTCCTTGTACATATAATAATGATGTCTTGGGTATTTGATATCTTCATAGGTCTCATCGTTGTCATCTCGTGGGTTTCGTTCTGGCTCAATAGAAACGCTGCTCCAGCCCGAGTTTATCTCGGCATTACTACTGTAAAGTTCAATATCCTTTATAAGTCATTCATTAAACATTATGTCAATACATATAGAGATACTGGGAAAATAACACTCGATGATTTTTGCTTGTCTGCAGGTACTCACGATGACCACTTTAATGTCATCGACAAATAAAGCACTACCCAAGATTTCGTACGTTAAGTCAATAGATGTTTTCCTTGGTACTTGTTTCGTTATGGTATTTGCCGCACTTTTAGGTAAACGTTTTTCTTGATAGATTATCTTACTCTTTATGATTATTATTAGTATTAAATAAATAGCATAGCTATGACGGTCTGCTTTAATGACTGATTACAGGACGATAAATGATATTTACGATGTTAAGAAAACAGATCAAATAGGTCCGATAGGTTTGTCGAGTTAAACATTGAATCAATGAGTCTAGTGGAACTGCTGACGTTATAGGATTCCTAATCCCACCCTTTTGATTTGTACAAGGTACACAAAACAACAAGTCTGGATTAATTTCGCTTTAGGGAAGATGACTAACTAAGATTTCTGTAAATTTTATAGTTTGATTGCCGTCACATATTTCTAGTTAAAGCTGAGCTATTATCGAATAATCGTGCAGTTATTATCTATGCTAGTGTGTACAATTAAACAAAGTGACCTGTAAAGTGTAGTAGTGTGGTAAAATCGGCTTAATGCCAAGGTTTAGCTTATGAAATTCTACTGCAATTTATCCTCGTTACTCCTGTGCGTGTATAGAAGCTAGTTTCGTAAGAAATAAATTGGAAAAGGGAGAAGCATTAGAGAAACAATAGAAAAGTAGTCACGAAATCTTATGAGAATCTCTGGTCACTATGATGCGTCAATTTTACAAAGACTATAGGCATATTGCCATCAATGAGAAGAGCAACTGTCGCTAGGGAGCGCTGTGGCTGCACCAGGCGAACAGTTATTGTAGTTCCATCTAGTGTGAACTTTCCTTGAGGATAATGCTATATTCTTGGTAAATTAGGAAGAAATCAAGAGTTTTTATTGCTAAACGCTATTTGAGTGGGTGGCCTTGATGCACTTGGCAGGAATAGTAATGTTTGGTGACAGGGCACATGATACCCTTGGTTTATTAGGAAGTGTTGGGGTACATTAACGGTGTATGTTGTCCAATGCATTGCAGAGCTAACAAATAACTAAACATGAGGGGAATGCAAGGAGCAACTGTAGGGCGATTAGTGCACAGGATATATATCTATATTGTACCATCTTTAACTCATTAGTGTTTGGGCTACTACAGTAGACACAGCAGACTCATAAGTCCATGGTCATAACAAGTCAAGCTTTTTAAATTAATTTTAATAGTTACCATCTGCATAGAGCCGCGGAGCCATCGGGATCATCTGCATAAATTGCAGAGTCCTCTAGCTTTCCACAGACATTGTTAAAAATCATTTTGTAAGGAAAAGCTTGAAAAAACTCTTGTAGATATACCCTTTCCTCGCCCTCTCGAATATTGGATTTTTTAAAAGTACGTTGTATTGTATTCATGCGGTGCAATGCACTTACAGGAAATTGCTAAGATGTGCATACAATTATTGACACAGCTGTCGATGCTGACTTTTACTGAGTATATACATAGATAGATAAGTGAGTTGCGGAATAAAAAGCAAATTTGAATGGATAATCCTTTTTACTTTAGAAAATATATGAGAGTATCTCGACAAATTGTGAAGACCCCAAACGTTTACTATTGATGCTTTTTACGCAAGAATTTCAGGGGATGTGTATGACTAAGTAAGGCAGAAAGGATGTTTAAATGTACTTAAATTTCCTTGCTACTCCAACATATGCATAAAACGTTTCATAAATTTTAAGCTGTCAGAAGATTTGCAGTGGTGATGGGAAACAAATTTGAGTGGTAGTTCCTTATTTTCAAACATGGACTGTATGTACTAGACAACTTTTGATTAAGGCCTGTCAGAATATGCAAAGGGGATTTGAGTTCGCCGAAACCATAATATTGATTTCTCCTTGACAGCTTACAAAGGCTAGAAAGGAGGTGGTTATTTGTAACTGGCTCTACAATTTATCTTCCTAATATGAAGTCTAGTCTAGGTTTAAAGCTTACGAAGCTCTACGTTCTTCAATGAAACTTTTAAATCCTGTGTTTCTTCATGGAGAACATACTTAGACCATGCATGAAAGCTTTTCAACCATTCTATCTCCTTTATTTTGACACTTTGGTTTATTAAGACAATGGAAATTGCCATAATTTAGGGCTCTTAATCGAGTAGAACTAATGATTATTGTTCCATGGCTAATAGTGGGTCATATTGTCGTCTATGCTGTCTTGTAAATCTTATTACCTATTCCCTAGGGACTTTTATTTAGCCAGAGCTTTCATTGATTTGGCATTAAATATTTTCTTCTCAAGTATTTCGAAGGGTATAGTGGTTGACATAATTTCTTTTAAACTGATTCTGCGTTGGGAATTTTCTAACTAATAATCCATAATTTGGAGCCTAAATTATATCTGAGGATTTGCATGATACCTTTTACATTATCAGAGTGGTATTTAGTTCATACTTGCTTTATGGAGGAAGCAATTATAGTAAGGAACGCAAGTGATAAATTCTGTCCAGTCTGGTAACAGCAGGATTTGGTGTTGTAGATATGGGCACGCTCATTAAAATGCAATATGTGTATGCTTCTACTAAAGTATTTAGGGAGCGAACTTATGGTGTACGTAGGTCGAGTTATAATTATATAAACTTTATGACATTCCCATAAGAGATATCAAAATTACTCCTCTATATTTTATCAAAGAACGAGCTGAGAATTTACTCTCGCAAGGAACCATTTCATTAACCAAATTTCCCCCAGATTTGGGTAACTTATGGTTACCCTTTGACATTTATTAAAAATTAAACTTTTGAAATGATTTCGTCGCCATTCTGGCTAATTGTAAGTCTTCATTACTTACTCATCATTACTTTAATAAATAGTGTGACCTAGTAGTGATTAGGGTCAGTGTGTCAAATGTGAGGGTAGTGGTTCTTTAAGGGACTTCTACAGATTGAGAGAATATAATGCTATCCTTGGAGTAAATAGTTGTAAAATCTTTACGGTAGAGACAGGTCGATATAATTTGTGATTTGATTTTGCTGTCCAGAATACGCAACCGTAGGATATTTGGCCAAGAGAATTCAAATGCGAAAAAATCATTTCGCTGCCCTTCAACGAATGGCTATTCAATTACAAACGGCGAGAGAGGAACATTTTCATACACTCCGTCAAACCGTGAGTTCAAAAAAAGATTTCCAAGCTACAAATAATCAATAATTCTATGAGAGGAATAAGATGAAAATAAATTAACCTTTTATTTAATGATTTTATAGGAGGTGAGATTGAAAAGTCGGGGCAGTCATGTTTATCGTCAAGGCGTGGAGGTGGAACGGGAGCGGATTTATGAGGATGAGAAAATAAGGCAGTTAATACCTATCAACCCAAACCAAATTTGTGGTATTACACCCTCGGATATTGACAAGTAATTTACTGGCACTAATAGTTAAATAACTGATAGTTAACTATAATTAACTAATAGTTAAATAACTGATAAACCGTTTTTAACTGTTATTATTTGCTGGGAAACTAATTAACCGTGACATTTTTGCTTGGATAACAGGTACAGTAGAGTGGTATTCCCCGTCTGTTTCATATGTTTTAATCTTCTCTACTGGATAATATACCTTCATATTGCAACGGTGAATCATGTGGATTTAGTTTTACTGCAACAAGGGGGATAAAACTACACATTCATCATCCCAACACTGAGTTTTTCATACTTCCTGGAATAAATGTGTCCTGTTCATAAGTACATACTTGGATAAATAAATAAGAAGTACAGAAGATTATTACCAGAAGAAACAAAGGCAAATAATAAGAAAAGAAACATACAAACAAAAAATTGCAAACTTCTATAAATAGCGACAAAGAAAGAGAGAGCGAGAGCGAGTGAACATACAAGAAAAAAACCATTTAATAATAAAACAATATCAATGTATGTTTGTGCGTGTAACTGTTGTCATTTTAGGATGAGTGCTTATGATGATGACCCAAGGTAGTTGGACTTGAGGATGTAAACATAACTAAAAAAAATTACATAGCACTCAAAAAATTCTACGTATATAGTTTGCACCAAGTGTAAGAAGTCTAACTACCTTATTGGTTATAAAAAAATGAGGATACATACGAGAACCGAGATGATTGTAACGTTGTTGTTGACTTTTAACCATTGCGTTCATATTTCTTAAACAATAAAAAACCCTTAAGGATAATACGATGAAACTTACTGAAATTAATAACTACTGAAATAATATATAGCTTGCAAAGAAAGAAAATTTAAGAGAAAAAATCACAAAAAATTTACACGAATAAATAAAACGTAACTTACACAACAAACTTTACTTCTCTCCAGGCTGCTTCATTTTTCCACATATAGCTCTCATACATATAATCATCCTATCATCAAACCACCCTGAATCCTCACACCTTAAAAAATATTACAAATATCCAAACCAATAAATAACGTTTACTTGTCACTAATGATTATTACAGGTCATGAAACATGTCCCCAAAGTATTGGAATGCATTGAAATTATTACATCAATCAGCCAACATTTTCAACAAAACTTCTAACAAACCTATTCCGTGACGCAACTACATCTCTCAAACCATTCAAAAAAAGTCACGCTATATGCAAAATTTTCATGCAGCCTTGAAGACATTTTAAACAACTTCTATCCAATCATTAAAATTACTTGTTACACCCAACAACCCAACTCTACATGATCATATAACACACATGAAAAATACCCAAACCACTAAGTTTTCAAGATCATGAAAAAGTTTATTAGTACGTAGTTTTGTTTACTTGCTTGCTTGACAATTTAAGTTACATCGAAAAAATTTGGATTCCACAGAAAATCATATATGTAAATTCTTGTCATTTAGAAAATCATCGTATAATAATAACTTGGGTGATGGAGCAAAGATGCATTTAAAATGTAACCTTCAAACATCCTTTAGATCTTCCGGCATGTCATTCTTAGGGTGTTTATTTTCGAAATGTTGCTTATACGTTTTCGGATCAGGCATCTGTGCCTACAGAATCACAATAAAAATCGTTATCATCAATAATTCCAAATTAAGTTCCAAATCTCCAAAATATAAATCACTCACTACTGCAATTAATACCATACGAATCCACAAACCACACTCTCATAACTTACTGATCAAATTCCATAAAATCTAAATACTTACTTTGCAAACAGCACAGACAAACGTAAGTGCTTTTGCAGCCGCCGCCTTCTGAGCTGCCAAGGAATGACCTTGTTGCTTGCTCATCTTTGCCTATATAAAATGAAAATACAATATACAATCCAAAATCAATCAACAACACCAACATTCTAATTTATTCCATTCAAAATCACGCATTTTCCCCATAATCACAATCTAATTTTTCCAAATCAATGCACATTTTATTCAATTTTACCTGCTTATCTTGAGCTTTAGCCTGAGATTGCAATTTCTGTTGACCTCTCGCCATGTTTATTTCTTATTTCGTAAAATTTATCCCACGAATTTCCCAAAAATATGGTCACTCTCCACAAACAAGCCTTCAACTTTATATACTGACAATGAAACTTATGGTGAAAGTTTCTCTCCTCTAACAATAATATAACAACAACAGCTTTAAAACTCTTCCTCCTCCTTTTTTCTCTTACAAAAATGAAATGCTTTTAAATGTTTTAAATCCAGCCAAAAAAATAACCAAATTGAGCACGCCGGGATTCAAATCTACCTCAAATGAAAAAACCTATCTAAAAGCCAGCTTTCGGATATTACACCAGGTGATTTTTATTCGGAAATTTTTAAAAAGAATAATATTAAAGAAAGGAATTTTTTTGCTCTATAGAATCTGTGTGTGTCTCTTCTCAATATAACCTCTTCACAATTTCACTGCAAAAATTCGTCGTCTATGCGGCTACATCCGTGTAAATAAACTCTATACTAGGTCTTTTGCCAATGACTAATATTGTATATGGCTAAAAGCTGTATGAGTTAATGTAGGACGACGAGGAATATCTTCGCTCTTCTTCAGTCCTGAAATAAAGGAAATGTGTAGGGGCGATGAGCCGAGCCGTTTTTCAGTTTCGAAACTCCTAGAGCCCAGTAGAGGACAGAATTGTTGACAATCCCAATCTCTTGTTAAATCTTCCTCATTCCTTGCAATAAATTCACTCACAATATATAGGAAAGCAATGAAAGCATGCAAAATACATAGCTACATAGAAATCATAAATACACCGTTGCTTTTTTAACAATAGGACTTTTGATTTCAATTTGAATTAATGCCCTATATAATCACAATGTACAATTCCAAGGCGTGACATTCTTTTCTCTGCAATATTATCTCTCAACGTATAGTTCTACACCTAGCTCCTAATATTTTTACAAGTTGGTTTTAAATCTGAGGAAACGCCAAGTTATAGTAGGTTAGACGGTAGAGATTTTAAAGGGGAGCTTTCTGCGAAAAGCTCAATAATAAAAGTAGTAAATAAGATGAGCCTGAGTAGTTAGGGTATTTTTAAGGAGTAGATATTTTTTTATTTAGATGTGGCTGCAGTGGAGATATTGGGATGGATTTTTTTCATGAGGTGTGTATATAAATATATAGGAAATATGAAGAAACGGCTATAGAGATAAAAATTTAAATAACTTGCATATAGTTGCATGTAGCATGAGTTGTAATTAAGGATGTATTTGGATATATTTTAGAGGATGAATCTTTGGTTATAGAAATGTAGTGTATAAAGGGAAGAGTGAGACGACATAGTGGAACTGTGCAAAATGTCGTCTACCTTTATTTTTTATTCTGTACAGCTTTGTATAGCGAGATAAATGTTGGTAAAAACGTTAAGTGACTTGAGCTATGGGATATATTGGAGAACTGGTGCTAAATTAGTATGTACCGGTATTGTTAGTATTGTGTGAGTCAGACGTCAGAGTAATGATAAAAGTTGCTCGGTGGCTATAATGGGGCTTCTCAAGTGGAAGAACAGTTGAACAAATAAAGCTCGTTTGGTAGACTGCAGTTATCCTTGTATACTCATATATATTTTTTAAACTGTAAAATTAGACTTTAAGATGTGCCGTTATTATTAGACCGGTGACTGAAACTTTATTGACTGTATGGCCAAAGGATGAGTAGTGGAGAAAGGTCCGTGTGGTGGTGTGACCGGCAGGAGTGACAATGATGACGGAGCTGAAGTTCGGGAAAATAGTTTTTTGATTTTTACGCATGGATGTAACTTATTTTTTGACAGGTGTACTTTTACTACATGCTTTTACATATTAGCATGGTTAGGGTGTGTAAAGTTGCTGGGATGTTATGCTACATGTGCATAAGTTATAGAGTTACTAATAAAAACGAAGATCGTGAGAAATATGAAATAAATGCAAGAGCTTGATCATTATAAAGCATTTAATTTTTAAAGAGGGGTGGAAAAAATGTAATACTTAAATTCAATAAAATAAAAAGTATGTTTCTAAAAGATTTCTAAGCCATTCCTCTGATTCACCGAAAAGGTTGATTTTTTTGCTGTTATTGGAGTTATTTATTCTTGTGCTGAATAAAAGTCTGACTAAAGAAGAACTTAAGAAGTATGTCAATGTTGAAATTGCTCTTATAGTTGCAAGTCAGTAATTTGATGATGTGCTGGTTAGGTATGAGACCGTGGAAAAAGGTACAACGGAGGTGATTTTACTCCCTTTTAAAAGGTTGGTGCTTCTTAGTTACTTTGTTGATAGTACCCTGAGAGTTAATCTGAAATGTTGGCAAGGAATCCATTTTAGTTAAAAACAGAGCTTTTAAAGCCATGTATCATGTTAAAATTATTACAGATATTGCACTTTAAAAAACCAAACGAGTTAAGATGAGCCATGGAAAGGAAAAACCCAAATGAGACAGAAACAGAATCTTCTTTCTGACCACTAAAATTGTTACAAAGAACTTAGAACATATTTTTTAATTTCAATGCGTTTTTCTTTATTATATTAGATAAGCAAACTTTCAATTTTTATTTTTTCTACATCTGACATTCAATTTAAATAAATCATATGTAGGAAAAATTTGTGTTCTTTGCAATCGATAAATAAGTCACGTTCTCATTAATTCCTTGTGAGTCATTTAAAAGTGTACGTATGTTTGAGTGTGTGTCTGTGTGTGCAAGCAAGAATTATTATCTTTGCGTATGTCTGGTGCACTTTGTCCCTTCACTTTGGATGCAATTTTTGGCAATTGATTCCTCCTTTAAAGTTGGAATCCCATATTAATTAGATAATGCTGGCGGCTGCTTTACAACTAGTTTTGTCAGCTTCTTGTTTAAAAAAATAAAAATCCAGACACTTTTATGTATACACGTGTAAGATCAGGAAATTTTAACTTTGGATCATATAATCATAAAAGGGATGTCAATGTAATAGAGGGGATTTTTATATTGGAAAAGCATTGGTGATTTTATAAAGGATTTGGGAATATTCCATTATCATGGGATTTTTTTGAGATCCTTGCATTTTTTAATGACAAATTATTTCTAAAGTACTACTTTTGTAAGTTGTGAAATGAGGTAAATTTTTATGAATGTGACTAAAAAATGTGACTGCTGTTCATCATTCGAAGGCCAAAGGCATAGTTAAGGAAGCCTTTATAATTTGCTATGGTCGCACTTGGATGCAACAACCATCATGACTATTACTTAAACAGAATCCGAGATGGTGAGGTTATTGAGTGCAACCTGCATTATGACACGCATAAGTATATAAACTTCTTGAAGATACATAAGGACAAGATAAAAGTCACTTGCATTGAGAATTGGGCTAACTTCATTT
>JAQFXU010000757.1:0-41437 GCA_034693705.1 Spatulosminthurus flaviceps
GAATAAAGGCTTAAGATGGTTGACAACTCTGTTAGACCTTCGGGTATGAATCGGAGTATAAACCCCACTTTTTTTTTATCACTTCAGCGTTGAATATTCACTCACGTTTTGGACCGTATACCGCTTGTTTAGTTAATATATAATAATTTGTGTTGACTCATACGTGCATTTTTTCTTTTTTACAGGTCTTACTTCTACTTTATATTGCTGAAGTTTTAATTCAGTACTTGTGGCTAAAAAAAACGGATCCTGATAATTCTGCGATTCCTTACTTAACCGCCCTCGGTGATCTAATCGGAACAGCGTTGCTGGCCATCGCATTCCATATATTATACGCAATCGGTGATCGTGACACGGATGTAGGCGACTAGACTCCGCTTAATACAAGAACTTAAGTTTAGATATCAATGAGCACAATTTTACATTTACAATAAGGTTGACGAGGTGCTTAATATGCTCAATCTCTGAGTTGCGTCTTCAAGTTGTTCGGAATAAAGTATTGGATAGCGCTGTAAAAACATAGATGAGCTTGAGGTGAGGTTGGATCTCCTTTTTTGGGAAGTCGTTAAACTGATTACGCTGATTTAATTCCTTACATTCTCACACTTTTTGTACTGGAAATATTTGCTGTCATATAGTTTAGTAAAATTTTTCTTACAATGGAATTGTTGTATTTTTGGTAGACAATTTAGTACAATTTTCTTACCACCGCACTGCAACTGCAGGGGTAGTAATTTGAAGTCCAATTTCAACCTTACCTATCTTTTACAATTAAAGGGCTTTGGGGATTCCAAATTTTCCGATATTAAGCAACAAAATTAGAAATTACCATGATTAAACTGAGATTATTTATAATTATTAAATATTAAAGCGTTACCATTATTTTCTGTGACGTCAATTCATATTAAGGCAATCATATCTTCGCACTTGGTTTTGGTTCGCAAGGGAAGTCACATCGCGCTTGAACTCGCTATTCATTTCAGATTGATGGTAGCCCTTAGCAATGAAGTGTTCTATCTCTTCCAATCAATTATGCCAGATGTTTTTTAAATAGTATAAGGATTTCCGCAATCCGCGATTATGACAAATAAGTTGATTTACTATGACACGTAACCGCAACCGAGCTCCGTAATGTATTGTGACTAGTTAGTTAGCTTTGATGAAGTACATCTTTTGTTATTTCGGATTTTGGTGCTAATTGTAAGTTCTGTTTTTGTTTATGCTATTCCTACTGTAATGTTTCAGTTTCCAGTGTGTTTAATCTCTGCAGGCAGTAATTACTATACAGGGCGTTGCCACATTCCCCGTGGATACTAATAAGGACTCTACAGAGGACTATAGGTACATTTAGTGTTGTACATCCGTACAAGAAATCTACAGCTCCACAGATGTGCGTTTGTGAAAAAAATTTTAAGCACTTTGGATCAATTTCGATAAATAAATGTTTGGGATTACGAAGTTTTATTTATGTTGTTAACGTAATAAGCTCGAACATCGTTTCTAGAGTTGCTTCGTAAACATTGATTCATTCAAGCATCAAGATTTTGATATTAAGCATGGTTTGCATGGCTTTTGGACAATCACAAGTTGCTAAAATGAAGATTAAAGTTGATTAAAGTATAATTCTGTGACCGTATATATATGCTACTGAAGCTTTTCCGCACTATTGGAAAGTTTTTCTGCAACATTGCAATATTATGTAAATATGAGTTAATATATTATTCTTATAAATATTAAAAATTAAATGTGTTCATTCCTCGAGTTATTTTTAATCAATAAAATCATGGGCTAATATTAATCATCTTTTACGAAAGTTACTGCTTGCTACAAACTTCAGAAGGATTTTGCCTTCACAGTAAATAGGTCCTAAATGTAATATTGGCTTTAGCTTTTTTATTCACGTACACAGTGGGATTCCGATTCCTCGGAAAATGATCTTACTGTGCTAACAAAACGTTTGGTAATAATCCCTCCGGAACTAGAGACAGAGACAAAAAAAAGTATTAAAGACAGCATTGTAGTTTGCAGAAAATTAAATTGTTTTCGAATCCTCGTGAAGGATTCTTTCATATATGCTTCGTGTACAAATAATTTTTAATATCGCCCGTCTACAATTTTACAGTCGTTACCTGCAGCAACTTATTTTTTGTGTATAGGTAAAACTTGCACATAATTATAACATTAATTTATTTACAACTAGAGAATCAGTGGAGCAAATAGCTTGTAAATTGTTTTCTGCATATGCTAGAATCTATGAAAAATATTGAGAGATTACTTTGTAATGTAACTCAGAACAAATCTCATATATGTCGTCACGTGTCGCACAAACTTCAACTACAATTCTAGGTCACCAGATTTAATTTCCCTAAATCAGCGTTCCAGTTCCAAATGAGCTATTTTAGGTAAAACCATAAAATTTAAATTTTGGATTCAACCTGTAACTCCAACGTTTTACAACGAATCGTCGGGACTGGAAGTCAAAAGGCGTACAAGAGAGAGGTTATTGAAATTGAATCACGCCCATAATGTAATTTGTTGTAGTTAAGTTTGATATGATGTTTCTGTTTAATCTTGTAATGATATATGGTGTATAAAAAATATCCAGTAAGACATATGAAGTAGGCAGTACCGTAAAAATGTATTTTACATTTCAAGGCTGATTATGACAACTTCGGCGATTTGCACATCATTCACCCCATTCATCGCCGCTTCGAATTTTCTTTGAACTTTACATTGTAAGAGGTTGTTTTATCATGTTTCATGTGTAAAAATGTCGGCACACAAAGATAATAGCGTTTTTACAAGAAATAACAAAATGATTAATTACTCAAGGTATTTTGATCCCAGTGGACACATACAAGGGAATTTACATTCTATTGTTACGCAAACGAACTATTTTTGAGTAGCTAAATATTCTAGATTCTAGACACAATGACACAAATCTACCAGTATATGCCTTAATATAATATACCATACGCCCTTCACACATGTGTTAAAATATGCCTAAAAACGTAGTGGGTGATGAAAGCTCCCACGCTCTGCAAATGCTTGCGAGGCTGCTGTGCCCGACAAGTCTTCGAGAAACGCAAAAGATTTTCATTGTCACCGAAAATATTGGAGCAAGTACGCATGGCCGTGACTTTTGTGAAGGAATGCAGATTAGTATTTATATTTATATAAATTCTAAAAATCGATAAATTCATCGGTTTTCAAGCAAGATAAAGTTTTCCCAATATTTTAATTTTAATAACTACCTCGACCTCAAATAACACATAAATAAAGTCAAAATGAAATGTTATGAAATTAGAGAAGTATGAGTGAATTTTAAAAATGATTTATGCATAATTTGATAACAAGCCTTTATAAAGAAAACGTCGTTCCAAATTATTTACAAAACTGTTTGCAATTCATGCATAACTTATGTCAGTTAATTATGCATAGCTATGCAGCCGGCTATGCATTTTCATGTGTGTACCTAATTTATTTTGTTTCTCCTCCTATACGATTGATTACCTGATGCTGATGTATAGAAATGTAGATGTGGGGCTGTCTGAGAGCTGTTTCTCACACTTATCAAGTAAACCTATACATAGTTTGAAGTTTGAATGCTGAAAGAATGAAAATATACTCTCCATTTTCAGTTTCCATAATCTTAATATTCATGTGATAACCGTGTATGCTTCAGAACTAATATTAGTCTGTTTGAAAAATACTTTGAAGGTTTAATAGACAATAATAATAATTATTATTATTAACGTTCGACCCTGAAAACGTTTAACCATGATTTTCTTATTTTTTCAAGCGTTAAGTATGTCCATGCTCACATAACTGTATAATGTGCATTCCTAGCTTTATGTCCTTCTGATTTGTTTCTGCAACATAGATATAATTATTTGACAAACAGATTTCACCTATTTATTATTTACTATTATTAACTACTGCCGGTAATAATTTTAAAAGTTCTAGTAAAATCCCCAGCTCCTAGGGATATCTATTTTCTATATTGTCAAGACGAGACAATGAAGAAAGTAAACAACTTTGTCCACTTTGTCCGAGGGACTTTTGATGTATGTATGTTAGCTTTACGGTCCATTTTTCTTGAGCATCAGCTGTTTATTCAAAGGAAGTCCGTATATAGTACTGAAAATATTTAGGAAAAATTTCTAAAGGCATCATGCATACAAATATAAATGCGCAACTGTGAGGAAAGCTAAACAAAACATTTCCATAAATGATTGTTTTGAATTTATCCAATATCCAATATATTTGTGCTTAAATTAACTTTATTCCGAAAACTTAAGCTAAGTCCAAATAATTGGATAGCGCTCCAAGGTGTAAATGTAACTATTCAACCAACAAAAGCGAAATGACTGATGCGGAAATTGCGGAACATGTTTTGTTTACACACAATTTGATGCCTTACTTGCCCTATTCCCTTTCACAAAGCTACCTAACTGTGCTAACTGTACCTAAACTAACATCCTATATATCCTCGTTACCTGGAGCACCCACAACAAATAAAACCATTCGCAAATAGGAAAGTACAAAAATGCATAAACAAAAATCCAAAATCATATCGTTAGCCATTGTATGGCTAACGATATCCAAAATATAAATCCAAAATCATGTTTTGAGCTTCAAAAGTCTTAAACTGCTGAACCGCCCATTGTCACCGTCGCATCGCCTGCGAATTGTAAAATGAAATTCGTATTTTGATTCCTTCAAACTTTCAATGAATAATTTCTCACAAAAATCGACTTTTCCCTTTCCTAGTAAAATTAAAAATAGTTTGAACGATTTGCAGATATTTTTTGTTGATAGCCGTAAGAAACACATTTCGATTTTAATGCTGTAAATAAATAATAGTGTCGCTAAACGGGAAAGTGTGACGCTGCAACTCAAGGCCTCAATAGGGGTATGGTGTGTGATTTCGTAGATTTCGCCATGTTCTCAGGTCGTCATAAAAATCACATAATATTCCTAGAGGCTAATCATAGCTTCTTGATAACTTTGACAAAAAACAAAATTTTCGATAAATAGCTTTATTCCACCTTGGAATTGGAATATGTATTGATTTTAAGGTTGAGGTGATAGGTCTTAAATATTTCATCTATAGTGTTGAATATGAAAAATACTCGAGTAAGTCAGGCAAACAGGTGATCTGCTTTATTCCCTGAAAATCACTTGGAGTAAGTTAAACACTTTGATTGCACCCCTCAAAACCATCATGTTCAAATACGCCATGTTAAGCACATTTTGAGGCAGAAGCAGCATATTTCATAGGGTATCTATAGTTTTGATATTTCACTACACCAAATCATAGATATAATAAAAAAAACTTGGGGTAATTTCGATAAAAGGCATAAATACAGATAGAGAAAGAAAGATGATTAGATGTAAAAGCTGCTGCGTTGCACCCAAATTCACTTTAACTCAGTTATTAGTACAATTCCTTGACTATTAATGACTCGTGGATTTCGCAAGAAAAGCATTTTAAAGTCGATTCATAGTAACATAGGATGTGCTACGGAGTTTACAAATGATTAGCTGATGCGAGAGTTTCCAAGCCTACTGAATATAAACCTGTAAAGAGTCACTGTATATAGCTTATGCTAGGAAGCGCACACCAATCTCTCCGCTTTATATAATACAATACAATACAATAATGATAATGTCAGGTGAATATGGTGAGAATTCCAGATGATGAAGTGCCTGCTTCTAATTTGATTTAAATAAAACCTGACTGAGTAAAGTTTTGTGGTGTGAAGCAGATCCCAATTTCCAATGCAATGGTGTAAAATTAGAACTAATAAAGTGACACCTCTCCCTGTAAATTACTATCTTTTAACAAGTTACATACTGCAGAGAGTAATTTGTCTGAACTCGTGCTATGAATGGCGAAGAAAGATACACACAGAGAGGTTTATCAAGCAGTTTAGTTTTTATCTCTGAAATACCTACTATATACAACTACCACAATATACAAACGTAGAAATGCTAAGGTTAACTGCTTATTCATGTGACGCCGTCCGCCTTCAATTTGCATTTTGCTTATACAAGAATAATACCGAACAATAGAAGTATCAGCCATCATCCTTCTAATGCTAAAGCTTAGTTTTAGTGATTTGTGGCAATGCAATGTGCTTCGTTTTCCCCACCGCACACACTTGTTGCCTTGTATAAAGTCATGCATCATGACTGAACTGACTGATACGAGGAAAAAGTGTGGATCATAGTGCCTCATACATGCATACGCATATCATATGTAAAAACGTCAAGCTTGTTGGGACAGTATGAAGAAATGATTCCTGTAAGGGATTCCATCATCATTGGTAGTTTGAGTAATGACGAAAGTGACTACTGAAAGTTAAAATAATCATGCGAAGTCATTACTTAAGTATTCTGCGTTACAATGTAGACGAATTAGCATCCTTCCCCTCCGGTTCAACTACCGTGGTGAAATCAATTCAAATACCTCATTTATACGGTCCTCACAGTCAAAGCATTAAGTGACAAAATTTTACCATTCTACAATCAAAGTCATTACAATCTGCAAAATTATCACAGTAATCAAGGTTTTACTGAAAATATATCTCCCTCTAATACTCTTCGTTAGTTTCACTTTAACTGCTTTCACTCTATATTCATAACTGTTTCTGAAAAATAAATTGCGTTAAAGGTTTTCAGTAAATTTGTTTCCTAAAATTCATTCAGAGTGTGTTTAAAATAAATTGCTTGTAGTATTGCTTTCTACCAAAGCAAATAAAGTGTTTTAGCACCTTAGTTTTAAAAATATTCACGGCGTAAAAAGAAAATTTTGTGAAGTTATTCCCATCTGACATTGACTCAGGTTGTAACCCAGATGGTTGCACTCTCCGATTTCCTTCGTTTAACCTTTGGTGGTACTGGTAGAAGGGACGACGCAAAAAATTTTCTCGTGAGAAATTATCTTTATTTATTTTCTATTTTTTCCTGTTCTATAATTAAAGCCTCTTGTTGTTGTATCCCATATTGCAAGCGCGACCATACCTTCTCAATTGCTTCAATACTTTAGACCCTCCTGCCAAATTTTCCTTTAAACCGAGGGAGTTGCATCCGTTCTTCTCATGCTCAACCTCCAGTCTTCACAATAGTTGCACACAGTCAGGTTTACAGTTCCAGTCCATTTATTATTGCTATCTAGAATCTACATTTCATTGCACCACCGAAAAATTGCCAAGTTATTTTGAAAGCTTGCAGTGTATAAAGAGTAGAGCTCTTACAAGGAAGGTCACTGTAATATTTTAATGGCAATGTAATGTGCAACATCAATGGAATATTATGACTGATTATATAGTCTGTATATGGTGAACAAAAAGGGACGGGGTAAAAAGGAGTCTGGAAGTTTACGTGCTACCATTAATTCTACTATACCCCCAGTCATTTCTGTTTTCAGTGCTCCCAGAGTCCATTGTTTTGTTGGCTATCCTTTTACAAAGAATTATGATTCAATATTTTTTTCAATCGAATAATTCTGTATTTGTAATATACAGATTCTCACGAGACGCGCGATTCTTACTTTGCTCTATGCAATAATGAAAGAGCAAGCCCTGCTGTGCTCAACTGTATAGATTATTTCATGAGCGAAAGGTTCTCTCATCCTGTTATACTAATAAATAATATAAAACGATTTGGGTCTCATCAGGCATGATGATGAACTGAAAAAGAGATGACGAAGACAATGTGCAAAACTACTGATCGTCTGTAGTTCCCGTTTAGAGTTTGGGCTCTTGTTCAAGTATACGAGTTGGTATATGTTCGCATAGCATTAAAACTTACCTTTTACCAAGGATTGTATATATGCATACACCGCCGCGTACAAGCCTACCTGTGTCCTGTGTTGAATGCAAAATTCAGATCAGCAGACTTAGTTAGTTTGTAACTATGCAGTTACGGGGTGGCTTTTTCAGCGCTTTATTATATAGCAAGGCAACAGAGTAAATATTTGTAGTTGTATTTTCTGATGTGATTGACAGGACGTGAACTAATCCAGACCTGGCTAATACAGCAACTCTATTAAAAATCAGCTTATACTTCCTCTCTTATGACGGAAACAGTTTTCACAGAACAAGTTTGGGAAAGCAACAAGCCCCCCTCACAGTCTCAACTGTAATATCATCATTTATTTCGTGAATTTGATTTTCCCGTGCTATTCAAAGATTGTATATTCTACACATATACTGTAGTGTCTTGTCTAACAGTACATAACTGCAGTATTTGCATCTCTACATATTTGAAAATTAACCGGAGCTTCTTCTTCTTCACTTTGGTAAATGAAATTTGTTTAGTAATTCAATTGAATAAGTTTGATTCGGTGTTGTTTTATTATTACTTAAACATGCACGTGAGTATATTACTCGAGTCATAATTATTAAAATATTGGATTGTCGTAAAAAGAAACAATAAACTAACTTGCAGGCAACAACCTCTCCACCATCAGTTTGGATCGTACCAATTGGAACCAAGTGTCTAACAAGTTTTTATTCAAAATAAATTTTCAATTAAAATCAAGTTAAAAATCCCCGAGTAAAATACATACGACCACTGCCATCATTTCAAGATAACTTAGCTGTCGATATAGTCCCTACAACTCTTGATCTATTATTTTCCGAAATTAGTACTTTATTCAAGATTTAATGGTGACATCAAGTTTTTTTCAATCAAGAAGCGTGGTTAGCTCTGCCCTCACCAGATTCCAAGGGTTCGTCTTGGCCCTTCTCCTTGGCAATCCAAATTCTCTCATTGAACCGGTAAGTTAAAAGAGAAATTAATTTATTCAATTTTTTTCATCTTTACATTATATTATTTCTATAGTTGTCTAGTTTCATCAGTATCCGTCCCAAGTTCACTCTATATAAGGATGTTTCTTCTGTAACGAACTTCACATTTTTTATTTTACTTTTTTTATTTTGCATAAAGTTACATAAATGATTTAGAGTCGAAACATTCGTGCATACTCATATCATCATGAAGTGAGTCTTCTGGAGGTGGACAGAATAAAACAATAGGGAATTTTTCTCACATGATATGTACAGACATGCTTATGTACCTGTTCACAATTTTATGGGTTTGAGAGGTTTTGAAACTTTTACATTTTCTGCCTGCCGTGCATGATGGTTAAACGACACAAGTTTTTATGACTCGTCCCTCATCGTATATCTATATAAATATGTATATATATACATATACATATATATATATATATATATATACATATATAATCAATGATTTGTGTTGGAAAGTTCTTCTGCCGTTTTAACTAAATACCTGATATTCAGTTAAATTACATGGGTCAGGTTTCAAAATATGAGTTTAGTTTGGTTATGTCAAGAAAATGCATACTGGAACAAGGATGATGGCAAGCGTAAAGATTGGCATGTGTCTGCTCTGACATAGGTCAGGAATTCATGTACTGTGGATAGCAACCCAATGCATCACTGCCGGCATGATACCCCAAGGAACTATCGAATTGAGAGAGTAGACTTTTTATTAAGCTAGATAAAGAGAGTTCATACTGGGGCATAGCATTGACTGTTGTGAGTCGAGCTATACCTTGAATTTGTTCACGCTTATAGTTATCTGTGGGAAACAGAATTTCAGTTTTGAGCCATTTGGCTTCAACTGTATTTTCTATCATTCTTTCATTGTGTTTTAGACAGTCGTTTCTTTAAAAGCAAACCTTTATATGTATGGAACATCACCCACACCCTAATACCGGGAATTTGTAGTCATAGTTGGAACTGAATTATTCAGGATCAAAGGATTTCCCATCGTGTGGTAGTCACAGACATGAGGCATTTCGGTTTGTCGTTTTAGCAAAACATTTTTACTTGTTAATGGACATGAAACTTTTTAGGTATAGTAGCGGAAAAAAGGGAACCTGTAAGCTTTGAATGTAAAATAGAGTGAAGATATCTATTAGAAAAATGCATACATAGGATTTTGGCAATGTACTCTTAATGACATTTACATGATTATGTCGCAATCTTTGACAGCTGGATCTAAAAATACTTGCAAAGGATTGCTCGTGTGTTTCCTTCGTGACAAAAAAAACATGGATTTTTAAAGTCGAGTATAAGGGTAATTTCTACGGGCTAATGATGAGAGTTGAGGGGAGTAAAACCTAAATTGAGGGTAAATTAAGTAAGGGAAATACATAGTTGCATTCATAGGACAGAACCCATTGTTAGGAACTAAAGCCTTTAATTCTATGAGGTTAGGAGTTTTCCTTTTAATAATTTGACAGAGAAATTGTTCTCATCGAGGTTAATGAGGGAGATGCTTTACAACGCTGACATATATGTGTACTTATGAATAACCTTTGTATGACCATAATAAGGTATTGGTAACATTCAAAGGACGTTTGATCCTTGTTAGTTAATTATACATGTACTAATCTTATCAAGGGAATTTGACAAAATAATCGTTTATTTATTCCTATAGTTTGACTGTATAATGTTGCAGTTAAAGAGGCAGTTACGTACTACAAAATAAAGTTCATGCAGGCCAACATTATCAAAGAAGTTCATACCAAGATGTAGGATAAGATCAGAAATTCGTAAATGAATTGCCTGTGACATAAGAAAAAGGTGTATTTGATTTAGGTTAGTAGGTGAACTTATTTCTTTCATTTGCGTAAATAGTCGAGCTATAAGAGTTTTTAATTCATTGGAATTTTAAATTCCTTTGAATTTCTCGACCAAACCATGTCACCCATAGAGACTAAACTTCTTACGCGAGGGTCTGTGTGTGCAAACGTATCAACCATGTACGCATAATCTTTACCACAAGTTTTCGTCACTGCACTGGTAGTTAGTTGCATGTAGTGGTCGTAACATTACATTAGATCGTATTTCCTTCTGTGTGTAGTTTCCCACGGAATAAATCTTGGATCAAATCGATGAGGTCTGACAGCAGTTTACTAGTCATCATAAAAGAATTGATTTTCTCACTACGAGTTCCCTGGCCTTTTGTTTTGTAGATTGTGTTCTATAGAGTTGTACGTATACCCTGCTGTTATATAGAAATTCTTCCTACGTTCTTCCTTTAATGTAAAGATCGGGCAGTCAATCATTATTTACATATGGACCAGACTCGATTATTAGTGGTTAGACCGTGTGATAGATGAGTATTGAGTATGAGAGAAAACCTTTGTTATGCGGTATGGCTTGTTTTCATCTCACTTTACTTGTATAAAAACAATTATTTATTTGTAGGTAATGCATGACGTCCTCAGGTATTTTTCCTATGCAAATCCTCCAATTTAAATCAGACACTGATCAGGCTGCTGCGTAACTTTTGAAAATGAGACGATGCTCCCTGTTGATCAAACTTACTAAATAATCATTGATTTTCCCCTTGTTTCAAGCTATTGTCATTTTGCATAATACTATAGAGTTTCGTAATATTTTCGATAACGATAATCAGCGTAAATATTTGTAAGAATTTTTGCTTCCTAATTTCTGCACTATGACACTGGAATGGAAAAATTGCCATTGCATAGTGTTTAGTGTCTTTACAGTTAGAATAAATTATTTATTCTGGACCACAAACTCGAGAGGTTCAATGCTGGCTAATGGCCTTTGATCTCGTTGAGTCAGCTAATACTTTCATCAAGTATAAAAGTGCTTCTACGTTTTAGAATCAAAGGTATTGTTTTTAGCACCATGGTGCCGTTTCTTGAACACTCAGAAGTTTAAGTACCGAGTCAATTGTGTTTTAGTATTGACTTGCAATCCATCCATTTGAATAAGCGAATGGTGAACATCAAATAAAACAATGTTTTTGCAGTTGATACAAATTATGGTAGGGATTTGAAACCCCAAAATGATCAGTTTCACTGTCTCAGTAACCATAAGTTCGATGCCACCAAAAACCGAGTTTGTGATATATAAATTGGTCTCATCATGTTTGAGAAGTTTTAACTAGCGAAAAGTTTCGTAATTAAAATTTGTTATTTCAACGGGATTTAACTAAACGGAGTCCTCTCTCAGAATTCTTCAGAAATGAGTAGTTTGGTATAATGTGTAATACGTTCCAAAAATATGGTTAGTACATTATTATCACAACTTCGATTTTTTGTGAAATAGATGTTTGGTGAGGTAGAGAAAATATTTATTAGTAAATCGTACAATTTTGCATTAGTTTGATGAAAACAGGACCAAAAGTAACCCTAAACAATAAAAAACGTTTTCTAACTTCCATACTCTACCAGTGCGTTGGTTGGAAATGCTTGAATAGCAAAAGAAAGTTTAAACAGCAATTAAGTTTATCAACTGTGGGCAGTGTAGTGGGCCTTTAGTATGCCTTGCTTATCCCACCAAAACTTATTTCTGTCATTCATTGATTATTATTTGACTACAAACGCAAGAAATTTTTAACTTCGAACATACAATGCCCTCTACATTGCATCTCCCTGTACAACTAATTATTGTTGGAAAATGGCTACGTCGTTCGTCGTCTTCATTATTTTAGCTTATTTCCTTCAGTTTAAAAATGTGCAGTTAAGTACTGGTATGGTTAGTTAGCATTTCATCCATGGTCAATGGTCACTCCAGTAGCACTAATACATAATCGTATTTTAACTTTTCCAAACCGCTAGGAGTCCCTTTTGTTTTACGATCATAAACACCTCCTTCGTCTGTGCTTTACTTGAAATATAACAATTCGAAGGACCCCCTTCGCTCCCAGTTTAAACACACCTCATTGCTTAATTCTTAAATTTATGGAGAGGAGAGGAGAGCGAAAGCAGTGGGGTGTATTGGTGAAATTGCCTACTCCAGTCTGTTAAAATGAACATCATAGGCTGTTCATTGATTCAAGACGCGTGATTGGGTATCAGGTAGGACGACGGCTCCCGATACCGTCAATTTATTATGCTGGAGTATGATTCTTACTGTGATTTTTAAATGTGCTTACAAGAATAAATATGCAATAATTTTGAATTGCATAGTTAAGCTTTTTATTGACTTCATATGGAGAATAACCCATATGTGGAACATTAGCATGGGAATATTAATGGCTCGTATTTTGCCTGCAGGAAGTATCAAATAAAAATCATAGAAAATGCTCGGGTAAAAATGCGAAGGTGAAAAATCTTCAGGCGATGAATACCAGAGAGAGGAGATGCACGACTTGCATGAGATAGATTACATTGATGGAATTACTAATCAGATGAGACAAGCACTTTTAACTTTTGTACGTAGATAAGACTAGGTCTTAAAATGTTTTTTACTTATAACATGAAGTAAGTACATAGACATTGAAAAGTCTTACATAATAGAAACTCTATGTATAGTAACAGTTACTTGTACGGGGAAGTATAATTCAGTGATATTTACTTTAGAACTTCCAATAATTCCCCTCTTTTGAATAGTTATCCATCTCTTGTCGTACTTGTCACCAATGAGCTTCGTATAATACACATGAGTAATTTGAATAGATAAAATCCTTTTTCTAATATTAAAAATTCTACGTTTGTTTATTAAAGGCTCCAAAAGTATTTATCACTCCGATTCCCCATTTTATTCAACTTCAAGTATATATGTAGAGTTAGAAGAAGACTGCATTTTTCGAGGGGGTTGCTTGCGTTAATAGGAGAACAATAACTTGTTACAATTTATCAGGCGTTCAATGGACTTGAACTTGCCATAAACATGTTTAGGAATGTAAGTACTAATAATAATTATTATTATACCAGATTAAGGACAAATCGTTCATTTCGCTAAATATTCTTGTAAAATAATAATTATTATTATCTTGGACGACTTGGCTAAAAACGCGTATTCGAGTAAAAACTGAGTGCTTACCTACAAATATACAACTTTATCCGTATTCTTTCATTCTTTGTACAAGCTTTCATGAACGGTGGAAATGTGGAATGATTTATTCAGTTTAACAAGTGTCAAAGTCAATGACAACCAACCTCTTGAATTTTACCTTGTGCACTATTAATACTATAGAATCTGCTCCACCTCATTCACACACCATATTTCGTTGAGAGAATAATATAATTGTAGATTACACGTGTAAATGATGTGTGTAATTAATGGAATATAAAATCCCGATGTAAGCAGGTTTGATTTTTCATTTGCACTCCTACTCTGGCCATTCTTCAGGTTTTTCCTGCATGCAAATAATGATTGAGTGTCAGCAGACACTGTTTACTACAATAATAATTGATGATTTCCACAAGCTATAACGCACTGCTAATTGAGTTCAAGGTTTTCAACCAATTATATATTGCTTTTTTAGTAAATCACCTCAAGCCGACGCAAAGGCTTAACTTTTTTTAAAGTACATATTTAATCATAATATAGTCATCTCGTCTCATTTTAAACTTAATGCTACACGATAAATTCATTAGTTTTGATTCGGTTAGGCATTTTTTATTCAATTAACAACTATATACGACTTGAAGCTATCATGTGTAATTAGTAAACACGATGAGCCTCTCCATGACAAATCAACTTAAGTACAAGAGAAATTAACAATTGCTTTCTAACTTTTCATGTGATATTGTAAAAAAACCTGCTGTAAAGCACCCTTGACCTGTTACGTGCTTTCAAGACTAGGTGCAAATTATCTCCTCGATGTTGGTGCACCAAGTTTTAATATTTTGTATCACATGAAAAAAATCTTTCTCAGCTGCCATCGTTTGGAGTATTTTTGAAACATTTCAAAATTTCGTGAAAACGTTTCTCCATATGCATCAGGTAAAAAAATATTTCTGTAAACTAAATCTGATCCGTATCATGTTTCTTTGGTAAAAATATGTATTGGCACGTAGTAGCAGTTCTGATATAGCTTGGAATTTACGTGCAATTCTCTGTATCACATTGATATGGACTTCCGGTGCGTGGACATTGGTGGTCAGCATGAAATGGGAGCAATTAGGAGTTGCGTAAAGTAAATTTTTCATGTATACCATGGTTACATGAATGTAGTTATGGATAATTTATCATGGAATATCCAAGAATTTTTTATCTTGTGGTTATGGTTTTCCTGTACCTTAATGCATAATGTCACGCGAAAGTTTTGGCATGATAATTTATTTTCATTATGTCTGACTCCGCCGTAAATTCATTTCGCTTCACTATCCCAAGGAAAAAATGAATGAGTGTGTGTATAAGTAGATAAGAATTGTATCATATAGCTGCATATATACTTGTAAAAATTATTATGTTTAATTGAGAAAGGCTCATTTTCATTTCCCGTTTACATTAGGCCTAACTATAGGATAGTTGTCGCCGCTGTCTCTCTTTGTGTCTATCAGCTGTTCCATATTGCTCCATGGCCTTCTAGCAGAAATATATTTTAGTCCTAGCAGTTCTGCCTACTAAAGCTCTGTTTACAAACTGCATACGTATGCATTACATATTACATTACTCAGCAGAAAAAAATATTTTTACGTTGTTAGTTTTATGTTATCTGTGTACTTATACCAAAGCTACTTGAAAATTGGCTCATGTCCGAATTATTCTTTTCATCATGAGCAGAGATACAATAGCCGTCACATGTAAGTGCTTACAATATTATTTGGAGGAACTTCACAGAAATGGTATCATACAGTGCTCTAGAACTTGGTACTAGTTTGTAACTGATAAGAAGTAAGTGTTCATTTACAGTCAAGGAAGGAGATGCGGAGGATGGAGTAAAGGGTTTCTTCTCAGGACGTCAGGACTGTATAAGAAATTTTTAACGATGGGCATGTATAAGCATGTGGGTTAAAAATATTTGACAATTTTGGTACTTGTTGTTTTTGGAAGTTTCCAGTCACCTGCGCATATTTACAAAGTTTCCCGAAGTACTTACGTACACTTACAGTAGCCATGAGACATGCATGATTTTTCTTATTCATTAGAAATGGAGTACAATAATTATTATTACTCATTCAACACTTTATTTGCCTTACTACAAGTTGGGTTTGTGTGCCTGTGTGGATTAAAATCCAGATTAGATAAAGAAATAAGTCAGTGTGTATGATTTTCCTGAAAGATTTCAGAACTTGAACGTTCCATTTTTATTAGTCCACGGGGGGCTATGTAGGCTAGGGAACTTTCCACACAGTAGTAATGATGGCAGCAGGAGTCAAGTGAAAACCCGGGAGTGTGCGCCGTTAGGCTAGTAAAACGTCTATTTTCGGAGTTTCCTACATATATTTATAGGTAACTACGAGAGAATTCTACGAACCTCTGTCGTTTACCAGAGTCGGGATTCTCGAAGGATAGAACTCCTCTTGCTCAGTTGTACTTCACGAGGAATACCGGAGTTTCACAACACACACACACATTCGCATACACACCGGGGATTGAAATGAGTCTATGTAGTTGGGGGGACATTATGACGTATCAGCCACGGCATAAGTCTGAGTCTGACTCTTTCAGTCTGCAGGTTTTTATCCTAACACTTGAAAGAAGGAAGGACTGACGACTGTCTCGAGTGATCTCACATTTCTTCATTCGTTCTTTTTGCTGTTAGGAGTTTGGGAAGCCCGCATGGATGCGAGCGAATCCCGCTGTTCTTTCAACAATTTACCTTAAAAATGTAACCTGTGCTCTTAATAGTGATACTGTTGTATCTCCTTCGTCAATATTCCATCTTGGCACTAATGGTAAGATACAAACTATTTTTATTCACCTTACATTTATTAGACGACACACCTTTTTTTTCTCGGGGAGGGGGATTCGGCGTGTGTTGAAATTGAGATTTCTTAGTAGATTTGGTTGGTGGTACTATAATTGTACATTATAGTCGGTCATAGACACCTAAGTATGTTTTGATAAAAGTACATATTTGAATTATTACAGTGTGTACTAGTTAGAATAGAATTTTGTGGTCAGTATCCCATTATGAATTATTCCTTTCCATCATCAGTATTCATTGGGGAAATATATGGAATTGTCTACAAGCCGCACCATCAGACTTGCAAGATATATGGCTATAGAGAGCAGATGGGCATTGCACTTTGTACTGAATTGGCATGAGAGGGTTATTGCTATTGTGTGTGTGGAGTGCTTTTCACTTAAAAGTTTTAAACTTATGAGATCCAGGTATGTGGTCGCGGCATTTTACACTGAACTCATGTGGTGGGAATGGGAACCAAATAGGTTTTGCTTTCGGTTTCCTTTTTGCCATTCCAGTTAACCCCATTAAGAAAGGATCTTATTGAATTTTTTGGACTCCATAAAATGTCTAGACTGCAATGCGTATGAGTGGCACATATGATGAAGAGTATCTTTTTAAGACCCATGAAAGCTATATAACCCTGTGAAGACAACCCTCCTCCAAGTCTGAAATTCACACTTTCATGTTCTTATCCTTGGATAGGGCTGCAGGTCGGAGGGGGTAATAACTTTTCAGTTCTTAAAAACATGTAGGCTATGAGGTTTTGAGCATAAATCCTTTGTCTTTAATATTAGGAGACTGTCAACATTTAATACAGCACGCTGTTGTGCAAGCGGTACCCTCTGATCAGAGCTGAAAGTTGAAAGGGAGTAGTCCTTGGAAAGTTTTAGCTCAGGTTCAGGGACAGTAGTGACGGGAAATTTTGGAAACAAACAAAAAATAAAGACAAATCCGCTTTAAAGGAAAATATTTAACAGATGTTCCTTTCCTCCAGATGTTCATATCTCTCTTAGCTATTTCCTGTAGTTAAATCATCCTTGTTTGGGTCTTCGTAGACATGCATATGCTTTTGCATATAGTCAAGTTTTTTGGAAGGATTTGAAAAAAAAAATAAGTTCTACGTTTTGGAATATGTACATTCAACTTGAATAATTGAAGTTAAATCAGGGACGAGCGTCGAAAACGTTTTCAATGCTATGTAATCCCCACGAACGTTCATACCTAAAAATATCTTACATTAAAAACATTGGGCTGAAAGAAATGTCTACCGAATTATTGGCACGTATATCCGTATAGTTATTAGTTATATTGTAGTTGAAATCCGTGTGGGCATTTATTTTCTCGCGGAACTTCATTGTCCCTGGCTCCTTATAAGTATTCAATCATATATCGAAGTTTAGCAGTAATAACAATAATTTCTATACCCTAATCTCTTATGTTCTCAAGCTCCAACTCGTGCCTGGGGTGTAATTTGATACAAAAGGGCATGATCGGCGAAACAAATCTTTAATGGGTAGTATTGGAACTCATGGTAGTCTACTTGAAATGTAACTCATTAGCTTATTATAAATAATTATTCCAGGACAGACCATCACATTATTCTTGTAAAACTGTAGTAACTATTGTGCAGATGAATAAGGATACTCATCGGTACTTTATTACGCTTTAAGATATTACTGCGGAATAGGATGGAGTAGCAATAAAATCAGTTTCTCCGACAGTATTTAATTTCAACAACACCAGAACCATTATGTGTGTCTTAGATCTGGAGAGATACATGCTCCTGATTCAGTAATAAATGTTTCTGTTTACTATATTGTAGACTTGTATATTCAGCACTGCAGAATTATTATTGAAGACTTTCTTTAATGATCCATACGTGGTTATTATGTAACTCTTCTAACAAGCATTGGAAACGCGTGCCGTATTTGATTCAGTGAGGATTATTCTAGATATTTAGAACAGGCGGAATAATCTAGAAATTGGATCTCAGATATGACGGAGTTTATCAAGTATAGACGAAATGTGTTGTCGCTTCCCTGAGGTAGCTGCACAAAAGACAATCTGAGCTTTGAACTTGAAGAGATAAGAGTTGTAGTTGTTGCCATTATCATAGTTATATGGTAGTGGGTAAAGAGAAAGAGCGACGCAAAATATCGAGTTCAAGCCAATGTCACATTAATGCGCCTTTCATGCATTTTGTTTTCTCAGAATTCGAGGAGATGATGTAAACAGTTTTCACGGGGTCTAAAAATAATTGGATGTCGTACAGAGGAGTTTGTATTGTGGACTGAGTGAGCCCCTTAGGAATTTCAATAACATATAAATAGTTCACAACAACAGATATAGTTTACTGTTTCAAAAAGACCGTACTTATGACAAATTGATCCAGACGAATTTACTCCTTATAATTACACGAGCTGTCTTCGAGCTCGTGGATTTTATAAAGATGTTGACATCATAATCACGTAGTTGGGAAGGATCAAGGTGAGAAGTTCTTGGTTGGAGGTGCTGGTACTGGAGTATTAGAATAAATTTGGTATATTTTGCATTATGTGTAAAGAATGTAATGATAATATGAAGGATGTAACGATTCCTTTCCGCAGAATCGTTCTTGACTTCAAAAGTCTGTAATTTAAGGTTCTGTCATGGTTATTCATGACTTGATGAAAAAATCGACAAGGATCCTATTTGCATGGAAATCAATGTCCTTCCGGTATTTGAACATAGCTGGACTGCTTACTTAAACTCTAGCTAACTTACACTTGCCAAGGTTTCTGCGCTCTTGTTTGATTTCTCTAAAATTTCCTCGAAAAGCTGCTTCATGAAACCCAATATGTAGGAATGGGGTTATGCAACTATTTTTCCGGCATTTTATATTTACCCTGATTAAATACTTACCAACAACGACAGCGAGTGCGTAATACACGTTGATAATTTATACAATGCATAATATCTGTTCAGCACACCGCTACCAACGAATTCAGTTTGACTGACGTCAGGCGTCGTCACTATTTATGGCGAAAACACTTCCACCCAGTGACTTCTGAGAAAAATCCTATGATTCACTTTTAAAGGAAGGAAAAACAACGGTTCAGATCATCTATAGCTGAGAATTCCCAGAAGCCTTAAATCAATTCTATTTGGTTTTTAGTTTTTAGCATTGCATTGCTTACGAATTTTACTGTATAGTAGATATTTGGTAGACTCTGCTCTATGTACGGTGGAGAGTTATATTTAAGCTTATTGTTAACTTGGGGTAGCCATTTGCAAACTTTATAAAGCCTTCAACGAGACAAACGTTTTCCTTGCAAATTAAAGACATGCCAAGAATCTTTAGTTGATTGACCTTGTAGTACGAGTCCACTGGGTGTTACGCGGTACATGACCTAAGTGATTTGGATCGTGTTTGTTATTTTATGATTATGTAAAATTTCCATTGATTTGTATTTGTACTATCGGCTATTCTGTTTGCAGCCTCACTATTTAATAGGTTACATAAATGGTCACCCAACACCTGCATAAAAAGTGTTTTGAATGAACTAGGCTGATTATAAAGAGGAAATAGTCTAGAAATTCTCACATTTTTTTAAAATCCTTTAGTGAGTGAGATTAAACACGAGACACTTCCTTACTATGTCAGACATGAGTGGACAATTTTCGGGGTTAATCCCAGAATTTAGTGGTAGGTATGAGGATGAGGAAGGAAGCTATTTGCATGTTCATTGACAGTAAAAGTAACGCATAGGTATGAGGAATGTTCATTGAGGAAATTCTCCGCTGGTGACCCTGCATTTGTAGGACAGGACCGACGTTGAGCTAAAGCTAGTGACTTCGGTGGAATTTTGTTGATGTGGTTTTTCCTACCATCGCGTTTATTGATTTGTTGGTGTAGAATTGCGAATGTATTGCGACGTTTAGTTGAGAGTGTATGTGCAGCTGCCAACTGATCTCTCCAGGATTATTTCTTCTGTTGCACTTGTCTGGAATTCAACCTGGTTAGGCAAAAATATGATTTTACAATTGCAGTAAAACTGCAGAACTTTTGCCACCTCTTTGAGGTGTGCAATGTATATTCACAAAATAAGGCATACGAGCAGTATTTGCTAGTCCGATTATAAGATGAGTTCGATGAGTTTCGAATACCATGGGTGACTCATTAATATTGTACAATATTGTATTTCTTACATGGTTAGGAAGCTATGAAAGTTTTTTTTCTCAGCATTACGTCGGGAATTTGTTTTCTGCATTTTGCCCTTGACTTATTTTTATCTTGGATCCATCCTCAGGTATTAAGTATCTTGTTTCACATATGAAAGTAATTAAAAATGGTAATGTAGAGGATCACCTGAAGTATTTTGGTTTAATAACGTGTGGCCAGTCATAAAATATTTTAATTATTAATGAAACTCGTTTCTGATACTAAGCGATTTTCACCAGTGATTGTAGAAAAGTAAGATAATAACTTTAGAATAAATAGACAATCGGTTAGTATAAATTCATTCTTCTTTTTCTCATGCTTTTGAAACATTTCGTGAGAGATACACTGACAGGTTCAGGATGTGTCCTTCTTTCCGTAAGCTTAAGAAAATATAGCCAAACCTTTTTTTTCAAGTTTAATTCTCATTTTTTGACTGACTTGCACTCAAGGTGGATTTCAAGACAGGAAAAATCACTTTCATACTTGAGGAAGGTCGTTAAAATATTTAAGTACACTATTCTGATCTTTGGATTGCAAAACCAAAGTGAATATATATTGTTGCAGGTGCATTTCTTCATAAATTACAAGTTGGTTTTAGTTTCCTGCATGTGCAGTTGTCTAATGTGTTAAAAGTTCTATGCTATACCTTTCCAAGAAGAGTGTATAGTAGGTGAAAGGTGAAGCTGACAGTTGCTTTGGAGTTTAAACTCTATATCTAAGTGCAGTAATTATATTTGCTCCAAAATAATCAGTTGTTCTATGTGGTTATTAGTAAATTTGCACTTCATTCAGTTCGAATATAACATTTCCAAACTTTATGGTCTCTCTTCTGATGAAGGGATGGATTTTGGAACCTGAAAAGTAAAAAATTCTACTTTGGTGAATTGTGAGTGAAAAGGTTTTGACATCTAACCACAAGCAAGCCACGTGGATTGACAAGTATCAGTTCATTTTTGAAATTGGGCAGGTGAAAACAACGGAGTGAATGTAATAAACCCCAGAAGGCATTAGTGGATCGCTTTTCAAAGACAAGTTTCAGTTTGAACCCTAAACCTCTACAATATTTGGCATTTAAGTCTTTTGTCATCTAGTATACTATACCACATGATGTCATGATACATTAATATACTTAAGTACACTTTTGCACACAAGTTTTGCAAGCGCACAGAAAATATACATTTGCATACTAATTATAGAAAGGTCACATAAGTATATTTTAACCCGACGAAACAAAGTGTAAGTAGGGTGGAAACATGGTAGCGAATAAACCCCTACGGTTGCAGTGGGTTAATGACATTTTCAAAAAGGCAGGAACAGATTACATGGCATTGAAAATTTTGAATCATAAAAATTCTACTTCGTAAATAACAACAAGTTTAACCATCTGATTTAAATTACGGAATTTTCTTTCCACGTCGACTAACACAGTGACTTTCAATCCTAAATTAAATACATAGACACACGGAACTTCCTTGATAATTTTCCAACCTTTTGCATGTTTATAATTGAATTTGAAATTGACTTCGCGAGTATTTTAGCTTTTGCTCATATGTTGCCATTAAATCACTAATCACCATTCTACATGTAAACGTTTTCGCATACCATCAGCAACTCCGGGATTTAAGTACTAAAAAAGTACAACACAGCAGCAATAGTATAATAAACACTTCATACATAAAATCATGTATACATGCACCAATTTCATTATGTATAGTTACCATTTATTTACCCCAAAAAATGAAATATGGAGGAGCTATGTGAAGATGACACAGATAACTTTAAAACAATAATATTTAAACTTATAAACTAAAGATTTGGGAAGTAAGGCAAACAGTATAGAGCTTTTATTAACTTACGTGCGTAAACGGTAATATATGTACTTACTCGCGGGGATATTGACATTTTAGTTTTCTACACGTGTCAGGAGTAATAAGATTTATGACTACATTACGCGTGGAACAATGAAAGATGAAAAAATAATCTAGTTTTTTTACGATGTTCTTTCATTATGCAGTGCATATGAAAATAAATGCATTTTGAATCAGATCTTCATGAATTACACTTGTCTTCACGATCTGTGTATACATAATCTGGACCGTGGTAGTCATTTAAAATGTTAAGGTGTACTTTGAAAAATGTAAGTCACGTGGCTGTACAAATTAAGTAACTACTTTTTAGTAACAAAAAGGTTTATCACTCTCAAATTATTACTTACAGCCAGGAACTTTTGGATTTTAATGTCTCTACTATTTTAACTCGGCTCTGTTTAGACAGTAGTGACTGGAAATTATTGAGAGTGTGTCACTAAATCATATTTAGTTTCTACTAATATTCTTCGTTTCGATTCTTAAAAGGATAGGTACTAAAGGAAAACTATGACATCCCATACATTATTTATGTCTCAGAACTTCCTCAGTCAGGGAAATAATCTTGGAATATGTGAGGAGCGTGCATAATGAATGTGCAGAAATTTATTTCCTTCAATGATAATTAAATATCTTGTTATGGAGTAAAATAAAGTGAAGTGGCAGGATTAAAGTTATGATGAAGTTTATGCATGTAGCAACATTGTCTAACAACATACCGTTATACACCAAGCTGAACTTTTATTGATTCTTTTTCTGATTTAATTATTTCTGATGAATCCAGGAGGGTGAATCGAGCAAACCTGAATGGTAAGTTTGCTTGATATCGCATGTAAATGTATACATTTCAGCAGTGTATATATAAGCACCCTAAAACCTTTTTGTGAAATATCCTAGAATGAATTCTGTCTTTAAAAAATCATGCTGAAGCTATGTTCTGGTAGTTTTCTAAATGATAACCAATTTTACTGGAGTTTTGATGATACACTTAAGAAAGAAGACGTCATGAAAAAATTGATCTGCCTTTTTTACTAGTATGTCGCTCGCAATTTTTGTGTGCTCCTGTTTTTTTCCAAATACTTAATTTAGTGCAATCGATTGATATTTGGTCTGATATGTTCTTGGGTTAAAAATTAATTATGGTTGCTGGTTTGCTATAGCAAGCCGTCCTGAGTGGACATTTTGAAGGGAGTGTTTTACATTAACGACATCTTGTGTCACAGTTGTAGTATTGCTATTATCTGTATACTTTGTAGAAGTTGTGCAAATTTTGAGTAAAGGCATTTGCACTGTTTTCCATCCCAATTTTGCATTGTCATAGATTCATATATATAATCAATCTATCTGCTGCGTTCTATATCATGCTGTATAGAATTGTAATTCATGTGTAGCATCTGTTTATGTTCATTTGACGTGATATCTGCTTGAACATGGTTATAATTCTTAGCATATAATTATCCCTTCTAATCGAGTTATCTAAGTGTCGTCCGCTATAAATTCACTCTCTTCTTCCTTTACCTGATGATTTTTTGAACGATGATTGTTCCGAGTAGTACTGTAGGAACTGCACAAAAGTAATGCTAAATTGTTATTTAATTGTTTTCAGGGTTAAAGCAGCCGTGTTGCACGAAATGCTGTTGGAAATCCAGGACTATACCAGCAAAGAGGTAGACGTTAGTCACCAGTCGCTTGAAGAAGGGACACTCAATCGCGATCCCGACAATTCTTACACAGAAAAACAAGTCCTAGCTATGGCAAACGGAAGGCCAGTTTTTACAATTACACCACCTATCAACCATTCCTTCACTGAAGGATCCGCAGTTTCCCCTGGCGAAGTTGTCGTCGGAATGCATGGGTCGGATTCAGCGCCAAATCTCCAACCTAATGGCATGAGGAGCCGTGATTCCAGGGAATCTTTGATTCCCGACGAACACAAAGAAACATGGCTGACCATTTTAGCTCAAGTTTGCATTCCGTTTATCATTGCTGGCCTTGGCATGGTCGGTGCTGGCCTTATTCTCGACCAAGTCAAGGTTCGCTACTTCTCATTTACGCTCATTTCAATTCGAAACTATAGTGCATGATAGCTGTATGCTGTATCACTATTACTGATGCCTAGAAAACTAACAGTTCCCATATAAAATTGGTAACAATGATTTATGTCTATGATATTAGGAATGGAAGGTTTTTAAAGAAGTGCCGGAATTCATTGTGTTGGTAACACCTCTGTTGGGACTGAAAGGGAATCTTGAAATGACTCTAGCTTCACGTTTGTCCACCCATGCAAATCTGGGTCATATGAATTCACCTCAAAATCAGTGGCACATCTGCGCTGGAAATCTGTCTTTGACACAGGTATGGACTGCACTACATCTCATTTACTTAGTACTGTACATGCTGTGACAGTCTATTTTCTAGCGACTCAGAGGTATAATGTCAATATTAAGAATACAATAGAGAGGACTCCAGACACAGTGAAGCGTTTATTAATTCAGTGGAGGAAGGAAGAATTGATCAGTGATCAGGAGAGGAAGTAATGACTTTTCGCCTGGCCATAATGATTTGTTAAAATAATTATAATAACTAGCATGGCAGAAGTTTTGAGTAAATAGTTGTTCGGGCTCAAAGATCCATTTTTGCTAGCTAGCAAAAATATACAATGCAGCAAATAATGATAATACGTCCCATAAAATTGGGTTTCATTGTATAATCTATGGTATCCTTGTAACTTTTGGTAATTCTAATAAAATTCCTGGGTTATTATAGGTTCAAGCTATTGTGGTTGGTTTCTTGGCATCTGTAGTCGCTATCCTCATGGGGCTGATTAAGGAAACAAAATTCGATCTACAAAATGCTTTCCTTCTGTGTGCAAGCAGCATGCTTACTGCCGCCATTGCATCATGCGCTTTGGGCAAGGATTTTTTCTTGACCTTACATTTTATAAATACATTTACTCATCCTCATAGCATGCGTACTTGTAATAAAGCTAAGTGCCTGTAATTTCCCAGAGAAGACCATTATTTGATTATCTTGAATGGGTTTTTTATGAAAATAGGAATTCTCATGGTCGCAGTAATAGTTCTCTCGAAAAAGTTGAACATTAATCCGGACAACATTGCAACACCAATCGCAGCAAGCTTGGGAGATGTCACGACATTGGGTCTGCTGGCGTGGCTTGCAAGCATTTTGTACGAAGAACTCGGTAAGGAAATTATTTTTAATGATGGAATTAAAACTGCTATCATAGAAAAAAATTATTCCAGCAAGTTGTTTTGAAATTTGTAGTCTTATATAATGGCACGTATTTTTTTTCCATATGAGCCTCCTTAGGGTGCTTTTTATATAACGCATACCCTATAGCGACGACGCACATTACATTTGCATTGACTTGACACTGTAGACACGGTGGTGGTTGGTATTGACCGGGGCTTAAGGCTTAACAGTCTGTATTGTAAAGTGCAACTTTCACAACAATTTACTGCGACTTTATGTAGACACTAACGCACAGTGATGACTACCTTAGGACACCTTTTAAATGAACCATGTAATCAACACGTTATAATCTGAGTAATGAATTCATTGAGTTGAATTCGTGGATGCAAAATGAAAATGCTTGCAAGAGCTTCATGTTCCAAATGAGAATTACATGAAGAGTCGGTGTTTCAGATGCAAAGCCTTGGTTGTCTCCTTCCATTATCGGTGCTTATATTTTGGTTACACCACTTTGGATCTGGATTTCTCATAAGAATGAATACACCAAGCAGGTTCTCATAACCGGCTGGCCTCCGGTTTTAACAGCTATGCTTATCAGCAGGTGAGACATTGTTCTGAAATATTAAATCATTCTTGTATGGTGAAGCAAATGTATTTTAACGCAGAATACGAAATTTTCAAAGTGGCGTTCAAAATTGGCTGAAATTAATTTAGCAGTTGTAATTTCGGTGGTTCTGGCATCAGCCGTTCATATAATAGGGTAGCCATGAAAAGCGTTATTTTGTGTTCACAGTGGTGGAGGACTGATTCTGGATTTAGCTTCAGACAAATTTACTTCACTGGCGCTCTACCAGCCTGTCATCAATGGTGTAGGAGGAAACTTGGTTTCAGTCCAAGCAAGCAGAGTTTCCACATCGCTACATCGAAATTGCCAGATGGGTGAACTTCCTGGCAAACTTCCCGGAGCACCAAACAGAGTGTGGGTCTCACCTTGGACTGTCTTCTGTAGATCGGGTAAAATTAAGCATAGATAAAACTGTACATATTGTAGTAAAGTTGGAAAGTGAACACAATAAGGAATTGAAAATGATTCTCTGTATGTTTATGTACTTTTTAGGCGTAGACTCAACCGCTGCTCGAGTTCTTCTTGGAATTGTCATTCCTGGTCATTTGATTTTTGCCACCGTCACACACTTCGTTTCCAGTAGTGAGTCCAACTACAACATAGTATTCCTAGGACTGTATTTGTTTGCGGCTCTAACTCAGGCAAGTTATTTTGAATCTGACAAGGGAATGGGATTCAAAAACACTAATAGTCGCCCATTGTTGAACCTTTGATTTATCGTTTGTACAGGTTGCGTTCCTCCTTTACGTCGCTCAGCTCCTTATAAATTGGTTATGGACTCGAAAATTGGATCCGGACACGTCTACTATCCCTTATCTGACTGCGCTTGGTGACCTTATTGGAACTGGTCTTCTGTATTTGGCATTTGAAATCCAATCCTTGTTTTGAGGATTTGAATTTTATTATTGGGACCGCAGCGGTTTTCTTATTTAAAATGTAACTGATGGGTTTTCAGTTTAATTTTATTTTAAATTACCTTTTTTGGATCGAGAGTATATTCCACGTGGGGAAATTAATACTACAGCTGTGATTTCATGTTTAAGTAGCTCTTTGTATTTCGTAAGACGGAATTCTTTAGATTTTCCGTAGTTCCTTTTTAACCCTAAATAGGTGTTAATTAAGGCATGTGCGTGTTTAAACTACACGAGACCAGTCGCCCTAATTGATGTCATTTTTAAAAACTCCTTGCTTTTATGACGATTTTTAACCCTTGTTATTTTGATTCAAATTGTTTATTCCATGTTAATTATTGATGTGTTTTGTTATTGAATCATTGGCACTGACCAAGCAGAATTATGTTTTCAAGCATGTGATCGTCGATGACGATTGATTATATTTCGACCTAACTTACAAAATGTTCTACAGTACCGAAGTTATGAAGTTTTCTGTTTACTGTTATAAATCAGCTACTTGCTACTCCTGGTATTGTTTTTCAATGTTTTAGTCAATTTTTGTGATTGTAGTTCGTACTTCCAATTTTTAACACTGAATTAATGATGGAAAGCAAAAAAAAATGTTAAAGTCAAACCAGCAGCGAAGCATATGGATCAATCTGATTGAAAACTATTGCAGCAAAGCGTCCTCATCTCTCAAATGTAAAACTACCTTAATGCATAGGAATTGATTACAGAACATTTTGTGTACCATCTATGCCAAAAAAGCTTTCAGCGTGCATTATTATTGAAAACAGCTGAAGAGAATGAGAGAACCCATTTTTAAATCTTTGACGTTGGGGTCACTGACTGCAGATAAAATATTTTCTGGGTCGACCACACCATTTTAGACAATAAAGAAATAATAATACTAACTGTACATTCAAGCAACAAATTTTATCTCATGTTATACAATTACGACGACTTTGTTTTTATGCATTATTTAAATCGTCGTATCATTTATATCCCTATTTGCCACTGTCTCGGGATGAAAGTTGTAAATTAATTAATTATAACTCCAATTGACAAGGGCTCTGAAAATCATAAATAATTTATTGTGTAGGTGTTCTTGGTTGAACCATTTTCAAAATGGGGAAATAATGTCATAGGACTCATAATATTAGTGTGTAAACCCACAGGAACACCAGATCTTTACGATTTGATAGTCGTTGTCAAAACGACTGAGTGTGCAATTTTAGTCAGTATCTTGGTAAAGTAGCAAGAACAAGTTTCCAAGGGCTGTTATTTATCCCTGGTCTTATTTTATATTGCTTTATTCCACGATCCCCGTGGTTTTGTTGTTGCCTCCAACTTTTACGACTATGTTTGAAGTTGCAGTCATATTTTTCTGGCTGGAGAACAACTTTTATCTGTCAATGAAGGGGCAAAGCGACATACTAACAAGCGGCAAGAAAACTCCAGTCCCGAAATAACGCAGTGACATACAAATTTATATGTTTCAGAAACACGTGGAGTCGCAGGATTGAACGAAAATTAAATTCCAAATCAGTTAACACGTCTATTTTGACCGAAGTACCTGAATAACAAAAGCAGCGGCACACACGGGAAGTGTGCATTTTTGGTAAAAGAAAATATTTTTCTCTTCCAACGTAAGTAAGGGAAAATTTAGATGCAATATCCGTATAATTCCATTTTGACATAATTCCACACCAGAGCACAGTTTTATACCCTTGAGGTTAAGTATTTGTTTCTAACGACGCTGTAATTTCTCATAAGGAGCTGGCATTTCCTTCATTTCACACTTAAAATGAGAAAACAAGTTAATATTAGTGATTATAGTTTATCTCATAATTGGAATTTTCTAAGTCGGATTGAAGCAAGACTAAACATATGGGGGTTGATTGTGAATTTTTGGATTAATGTCTAACTTTTGTTACGAGAATTATTAAAGAAAATTTATTACAAATTATTATAAATTTTGATCAAGTAGTGTTAACAGATGTTATAACTAGACTTGTAGTCGAGATGTTTCTTCCAGTTTCCAGTATTTTCATCGCTGAAGTTTTATTTCAAGTTGGATTTTTGACTGTTACTCGAAATTGTGTGAATATTTAATGAATCTGCAGTCAGCTTTCAAAGACAAAACTAGTATTGAAAACCAGTGTTTTGTTATTACATTAACTCATTGTTTTTTGAGACAGGTAATATAACACGAGAACTATTTGAAGGGTAAAATTTTATTGTCAACGCAACTCCAAGTTAGAGTAATGAGAACTAAGCTATGAGAAGTAGTTGCAAGATATATTATG
This sequence comes from Spatulosminthurus flaviceps, assembly GCA_034693705.1. Lineage (NCBI taxonomy): Eukaryota > Metazoa > Arthropoda > Collembola > Symphypleona > Sminthuridae > Spatulosminthurus > Spatulosminthurus flaviceps. The sequence continues at coordinate 29,772 of JAQFXU010000757.1, forward strand.
TATAGTTTTTTAAGAATTTCTTATGTATATAAAAAGACACGCTGTCAAAATCATGCTGTCTCATATTCGTGTAAAAAATACTATGTATGTACGCCACATCAACTTTCATCGTTTGAAACCAAAAGGAAGCTCATTGACATGATGGCTTGTGAATACTATAAAAAACTTGTCCAAAAATCAAATTGTATTGCTTCCAGTAAGTGTTTTAAAATATTCTTAAATTTCTTTATTTTTACCTGTTTCTATAACGGATAATTTAATAATATTTCTGGCACCTGCTTGGACAATTTCCAAAAGTTTGAGTACCTTATTTGCCAACGAGTTTTAAATTTTTGCTAATCCTAAGCTTGTTAGGTACTCCAATCTCCAATATAGGATTATTCAAAAATTGCTAATAAGCCCATCAAACCGCCTCCAAATTGATGAGTACTACTCTCCAGTATTTTACTCAAAAGAATGTAACCATTCATTGACGAGGGAATGAAAGTCGAAAATTTTACTAAGGTTAGTGAAAATAGAGAGGCGAGACTGAATTCTCACAGCAACCAAAATTTTTTTTACCTCTTCGTTCACCACACCACTAAAATCCACACACTTTTATTACATTAGGAAAAATTTATTATCCTCCAGGCTTTAAAAAAAAGATGAATGGTTTTGTTTTGAGACAGTTAAATCAGACATGAAGTTGTAGGGGGACATTCTCTCCTCCCGTGGACTTTATAAATGTAGTTAAATATATGAGCTCGAACGCTAACGAGGAAAATAACTATAATTGATTAACATTAAGGGAATAATACAAAACTGTTTCTCGATGCAAGTTGCAAAGCAGGCAAACCTTTTACCGTTGTGTATAAGGAAAAATGTTGAGAAAGATTAACGACAATGTTTCAAGGATTGAACGATAGAACGTCCGAAAGAATCATAATTGATTCTTCTCACTAAATAACTGTGAATATTAGTGTGTAATTCACAATTTTGTTATCATTTTTATTCTCGGCGACTTTAAATTCATTCATTATTGGCCAAATGTTAGGGAAAAGCTGAAAGATAATTTGAAAATAATTTGGTGATACGAGCAGATTTTAGCAATACATTTTCACAATTGAAGGCATTATTTGCTATTTTAATAAATAAACTGTTAACCAGGGCTATATTTCTACTGGTTGGAGCATTCTAACTATCAATAATACCTGTGTGGTTGAAAAAGTTTTATTTTAAAATCAAGTGTAACTTAGATATTCTTATTTAGCCCACAGTTTAGAAAAAATATGAAGTTTGATTCCGTAACTCGGTGTGTTTTACTTCATGAAACACTAATTTTTGCTTTTATTTTTTGACTTGTAACGATGATATGAATATGAACACACTTGACAGAAATTGCACGTGTTTTTAATTGTTTTCCAGTTGTTTGTACATATGTACTTGCATTAACTTCCAAGGTTTGGTTTCTTTAAATAACCCTGGAAAATTAGAGTTTTGTCGCTCTTATGTTTTAACTCCGGGGATTACCCTTAACTTAAAAAAAATACTTGAATTTGTAAAATTTATGGCTGATTTTAGCTTTTCGTTTGGTGACCTTCATATGCATTCTTTTAATTCCAGTATTAAGTAGATTTACTAAATGGGTTCGGAAAGATACATACAGCTTGAGCTTTGTTGCACCTTTCTTGCAACTTGTATCAACATATTGCTGAAAAATATTTTGAATTTACAGGCTAATAAGAAATTATTTTTGATGTAATAATTGTGAAGATACTTGGTACAACAACTTCAAAGAGACTTTGTGTTGTTGTTGTTGTCATATTAAATTTAAGATTCAAACATACACATGTGTTTAAAAACTTTTGTAGATTCTGAATAAATTAATTTGCTTTGTTCTTAATCCAACACGCGATGAACCAGACTATGTCATTTCTTCGTAGCCATTTAGAGTTGTGTGGGTTTAATCACTCAACATGACTTCCTTGTTAAAAATTCAATAAATTTGTACTTTATGGTGCAGTGGATACAAATTAGCAAATTTTTATAACCTGCAGTGTTGTTGCATTATTTATTTAAAACAACGAATAACGACAAACTTTTTGCGTTACTACATGCTTCATTAATCCTTGGTAAAATAATAAATTCCACAATCGGATTGCTATCAGTTAATTTTTCTTCTTCAAAATGATAGCCGGAAGCTAGACCTGAAAAACCGGCCTAATGAATATTTTATGTAGTAACTTTCTAATCATCTGAGTAAGGACAGGACTCCTATGAAAAACAATTGACTTCTAATACAGGAGACGTCTATTGTTTTTCCAGTGTTAGATATTTATAAAGTGGTATTTGTGATGAAAACATCACTGATGCTGTGAGTATTCATTTAACTGGACGGGAATTTCTCAACTATGGAGTAAATAAAAAGTGCACTTCCTCTTTCATTTCATTAGCCATCAGAAATTTAATCTCCAAAAATTATCACTGTCGGGTTGTCGTTACTTTACATACATACAAAGTCTTCTGGAGTCGACAAAACATTTTATAGCTAAAAAGTGGCAACAGGCCACAGTAAATAGCATGCACGTTACTACTAATAATTTTGTTTTCTGAAAGACATTTGATTTAACATTCCAAGGCATAGAAGGCATTTCATATTTCCAATGAACAATAATTCAAAGTACATCCACTGATATTGTTACATACTCTTAAACTCTAAAATCAAAATACATAATTCCACGCTACATGCGTTGTAGTTGGGTTAGTTCCACTTACACAAATAAGAACAAGTCCGTTAAGTACGATCAAAATTCCAACGATAAATTAACTAAATACACTAATATAAATACCTCTGTCGTCACATTAAGTAATACTTTCCTCGTTTCCTTCGTATTTTTATTCTTCAAAAACTTTACTTATGGCTTTTTCAACTAACAATAAGCAATCTTTAGCTAACTACCACAGGCAATTAGCGTCCCTCTAAACAACATGTGCCTCACATTACGCTTACAGAACTTATAGAAGGTGTAGACAAAAATTATAATTAAAATTTTTCCCTACATGTTTTATAAGCTCAATTAGTTTAATATGGGATGTACGTTCAAAGAGGCAATAAGTGACTCATGCCATGACAGTAGAAATTCTCAGCTGCCTAATTTTTAAGTTTGATTGATATATGAAGAATGACGACTTGCAGTAGCGCATTATAGCATTGGTACTCACTTGACAGTAAAAATCAAGGTCGACTTCAGGTTGAGGCACTCCACTCCAATCAGCATTGGATATGACATCATAATAAATATGTACCAGTACTATACCATTGTACTTCTAGAGACTAGGTCGAAGTAAAATATACTTGATCACGAAAGTCTCGAATCTATCAAGCTGACTGAAATTACTTCAAATCGAGAGCTGAAGACGTAAGGAGCAGTAAGCTATTGAACCCATTTGTAGCACGAAAGATAATTTCTGGGGTAGCAGCTCTTCCTTTATCTTAACTTTCTTGATATTTACTCAGAAGTTTTAGTTTGGAGCTTGCTACACTTCTTATAAATCAGCAATTTTTTACGTACAAATTACGCTTCCATCTTCTATTATCGGATTAAACCTCCCAATTCTTTAAAATTTTCCTGACTCAACCAAATTGAAAATCCTCGACGGTAATATGACAACAATTATAACTGTTTGGTATATTCTCAACATATACTGCAAAGATGAAATAGTTTCTGGCTAAAAGCTTTGACAAACTATACTGTTTTTAAAAACACCAAATATTATTGATGACAGCTAGTATTTAGCATAAAAATCTACGATACAGGGAGTATGTTCTTATGAGTATTAGTTCAAGGAACGGATAGTCTGCTGTAGACAGATACATAAATAGATATTTTTTGGCAGTCCTGAATTATGTACTCGTCAAAAATTTTGCTTTTGTTCGCTTTACTTAAAAAATTTTCAAGCAGAGAGAAAAATTTATCAGAAGCCAGCGCCTGGTTATTACGAAGCACTTGTTATCGAGAATCTGCAGCCTAAACAGTAATGCTCACATTTTAATAACCATCAACAGTATACAGCTCCATACTGGTCGAAATTTATGTACATACCCACTGTTTTAATAATTTTGGCTGATTCAGCCACTAGAAATTAAATTTCTTTACCAGCTCTCTCTAAAATGAAGGCAATGATAAAATGTCCTCCTAGCACCTTTTAAACCACGTAAAGGGTAAATAAAAACATTCTATAATCACAGTATACTTAACACACAAATCAAAAATTTGATTGTCCAATGATAATCATTTACAGCACATACCTACGAATTTACGATCACGTAAAAACCTTCTTTGATTCAGTCGGATTTACCTGACAATAGCATAACACGACAGCACTCGTTTCTATATAATTGACGTACCTAAATTCTATACGGCTGGGCAACTCAGCAAACAGCAAGTTAATTACTTGTTTAGAACTTTATGAAGAATTTTGTAGAAATAATGAAATAATACTTGCATGGATAGCTACTCTCAGTGAAATAACATAGATTCAGTACAAACCTTGTAAAACATTAGCTAAATCATTTTTAAGATCATGGTTTTAAGAAAATCTTAAAAATGTTACAATAAAATATTTGATTGGAGTTATAAGCTCAGATATAAGTACAGATGTTAAAAAATTTGGTAGTAAATTGAGCCGTACATTCTGCTGGTTTTCAAGACTGGAAATATCATGTACGCCCATTTTGCTTTGCCACAAAGGGATAATCATTGGTTTAGTTCAGAAGCTCCACTTGGTTCCATTAGTTCTGAGAATGTTTTAGAGAACAAGTAGAATGTGTAAATATTTTCACATGATATGGTAATATTCTCTACGCACAATTTAAGCGAGCAATCTTGCACCTCTCTCGCCAGTGTTCGTCAGCATTAAATGCCATCATCACCCCAGCCTATCATAAACCATTTTTTCTATGTATCAACAGGTCTAACGCGCTTGTGAATTTGGTGAAGTCCACTCTACATCTAAGTCTTAATTAGGGAAAATCCTCGTCCGGCTAAGGTCACGCAAGAACTTTTTTATAAGCATTTACATTTTTGCTTCAGGCCGCACTAAACAAGCGGGTCACGCAATAATACAACCTCAATGTTTTACCAATAAGAAATTTGAAATTCCTAAAAACTGCCTTGGCTACCGAAAATTAGGCTACCTGGGTAAGTCCCCGCCTCCATTGTATTGTAAGTATTAAATTAAATGCTTTAATTTATTCCAACCTATCAACCAAGATACTGACGAACACTGTTTCAGATACCAGGTATACAATCAATTGGTTCATAAAGCCGTTAGGAAGCGATATTTGTACAATGCAATCAGTTTTTAGCTAAAAAATGTTTCATAATAATTAATTATACCTGTAGAGTCGCACTAGTTCAGATTTTTGCCAAAAACTAAGTACATGATCAGTACCAGCCCTATCTAAAGAGAAGCAAATGCATAATAAAACGGTCGCTAAAAATTACGTTAGTAATGTTGGCTAAAAAGCGAATTAAACGTTTGGCGAGTTCCCAGTTTAGGCAATTGTTATTGAAAGCTAACCACGATGCTAAACCCTGGCAGAATATCTGTGGATTATGATAATATTTTAGTGAGTTTTATTTACTTCATCGGCCGTACTGCAACGAAGGGACTTTGAAGTAGTGTGGGTTTGTTTTCCATTACGCGGACAATCAGGTTATCAATATAATCTTCCATGTCATTCATTTTCTGTTTTTGGTAATCAACCGTTGACTGCAGGCTTAAAACCATCTCAATTAAATCCTGAAATACAACGCCAATTGTTTTCAGCTTAAGCAATATACAAACCAATAATCATGTATGAATAGACTTGTTTTTGCTCCAGCAATATACGATTTCCAGTTTATGAAAAAAGCCAAACTTATCTAACCTCTCTGGATTTTCCATCGAATCTACGTATAGCTTCCCGAGGTATGCGAATTTCCTGTTGATCTTTCACACGAATCGGGTTTGTTATTCCAACTGGAGTCCCTTTAGAGTTCGACAACTCATCTGATTCTTCTAATTGAAAAAAAAATTAACTATTAAACGTGAAGACTAGAAGGAAATATGTTTGTTATGACAAAGAAAAAAAATTTAATCACTTGGTTTCGTTGAAGTAAAAATGGAAGCAAATGTTTCTTTATGACCGTTTTTATTCTTTTCTCTATCCTTGCCTTTGTCCTTTTCTTTTTGCTTTTTAGAATCTTCTTTCATTTCAATTTCATTTCGTTCAGTGTTCACAATCGGACTAACAGATTTAACTTCCTCCTTGGATTCCTGAACTTGTCTCGGTTTTGGCACTGGTTCTTTATCCTGGTTATTTTTAAAGATGGTGCTAGTTGCAAACAATAAGGCTTTCACTCCTTCAGTGGGTACCTGCAAAAAGAAAATCGTTACTACTACAATTAAATGCTTCCCCCAATGGATTTGCCAGCTCTATTGCCAGCACAGATAGTTAGAATATGGATTCAACCGATTTCTCTGTATGTATGACAAAATATGTACAACCTTATTTTCGATTCCGAAAGTTATTTTCGAATTTACATTTTCTGTACAGTAATACCAACAGTATCTGTCGTGACAAAAATGTGCAAAGAACGCTACATTCTCAAACACTTTACCTGTCTTCAAATGACTTGTTTACTTTAAAAAATAAATTTGAAAAAATAAAAGGATATGTTGATCAAACCGTGTGTTGTACGGGAAGATTCAACAAAATCCAGCAACAAAAATTGGTCGACTGCCCACATGGAATCATAAAGACGCAATTTAATAGACAAACAAGCAGCATCTAAACCATTGGCAAGCCAATTCTAAAGCGGACCCTGTTAAACAGGGTTCCCCTTACAAACCTTTTGATACAGTATCTTATTGGACGACCGAATTTACTTTTACAGCGAAGTCAAAAGTGCATCAAGTAAAGCAATAATAATAATATATTTTAGTCAAATGTGGCTTATAGACAGCCTAGCATGTACCGAATCAGATACCTTATTATTTTGAATATCTGACAAACTACCTCGCTAATCTTAACTCAGGTGTCTCATCCTCAGACTGCGTCTCTGCTTATTGTTAGATTGGTAGAAATCATGGCAGTTTGTATTCTGTAGCAACACTTTACTGATGCACGAACAATTACAAGATTTTATGCAGCACACAGGCACAGGAATGGTTTTAATCTAACTATCGTGTGCTTTCTTTATGCGAATTAATTGATCATTTATTTACATACCTCTGGCTTCGGAGACGATTCCTCAACCTTGGGACTCTTGGGAGTAGGCTCTTCGGTAATTTTAGTATCCACAATGGGAGTAACGTTTAATTCATTCTCTGACTGGGCTTCTAGAGTTACCAACGAAATCGATACTTCATGCTACATCAAGTTCATGTTCATTTTAATTTACATATCTAATTACTCACTGCTGTTATTCATCAGATTGTGCTGCTTCCCAAACAATTTCGCATCCCACTCATCAATAGGTCCGCTGCTCCAACGATTAGGTTCTGGAACAGGTGCTGTAGGAGTTCGAGGAGGTTTTCCTGGGGGTGGTGTGTTGTAGTTTCGACGGAGAAATTCTCCCCCGCCAAGATTTTCAAGGGATCCATCTTTGGGAGAAGACAAGGCCACTTGAGAAACACTTAAAGAACTGTGGCTACTTTTATGAGATAGTTCATCAAACTGTAAAAAAATTGATATTATTAATGTATTCTTGAAAAATAAATGCAATTTGAAAATGATAGACTACAAATACATAAATACATGGAATTCATCTTCATCATCGCTGATAACTCCAGGGTCTGCATCTCCATGCGATTGCTTTTTACTAATGTATACTTGTTGCTCAGGAATAGTCCCAAACTGATCATCGTTGTGTTTCTTCTTATCCCTTCGAGGTAAAGTAGTGGAGACTTTACTTCCAACAGCTTTGGCGAGATTTTTAAGACCACCTTTCTTTTCCTTCCCTCGTAAACTAAGTAAACTGCCGCCTAATTCATTACAATTTTTTCCCCTTGAATTGAATTGTTATATACATTGCATTTATTTTTGAGATCTTCGATGTTTTGCATAAAGCATAACACTTTTGCCAAAAAATTAAAATAATTCATTATCAAACCCAAACGTACCCACAGATGTTGCCATACTTGAAAGCTGGCCAAATGAGGATCTCAGTCCATCCTTTTTGCTTAAGTCACTGAGGCTACCAGCTGCTGCAGATCGCACAGTAAACCCAATTCGAACTTCGAGCTCACCTCGTTCTTTGGTTTTCTTTTCATGACCCGGCTTACTCCTTAGCGTATACCATTTGTTTTTTGGCTTTTCATAAACATCGAAATCTGATAATGGAATAGATGTTTGGCCGAGAAATTCATCGCCAATAAAATTCCTGTGCAATGCAGTAAGAATGACTTCGGCTTTGTTTCCTTGTTTAGGAATAGGGCTAAAATAGAATAGAGTTAAAATACATGAGTTATCATATACTCCAGTCAGCAGGCTTTCATTTCCCTTAATAAACTTGTACAATACTGACGAATTCTAAGGCCTCACTGTAAGTAGCAAACTAGTTATATAAGTACAATAACTATCAGGTAAGCTTCATTTCAAACTCAATTAGAAAAATTACTCACAGCTCACATTCTTCATGCCAGTCTACAGGGTCAGTGGCTCTTTCCTTTACCGAAGTTTGATATTTTTCCTTACCCAAGGCGATAGTGACAAAGACATCATTCGTGCCTAAAATATCACATTTCATTATATAACCTGTGTAAATGAACCATCAACAAAAGAAACTCGTGACTTCTGAATGGTCAGCTTGAAAATACAGGAAAAAATCTCCAAATATTTACCATTTTTCCCTTTAAAAAGTAATCCTTTGGCTCTTTGTACTGCAAATATCAATTAAAATATATTAATAAACCTTGCGGATATTTATCCTGTGCGGTGGCACGATACAACTCGTTCAGCTTTTTCGCAACATATTAACACAAATGAACACTTTTCATAAAAAATTTCAACAAATCAACGAAATTTCGTCACCAGTTCGTCACCCGATGAAGCTAAAATGCTTATAGTTATTTACCACGATATTATTTTCTAAATTATCAACAACCCACTTACCAGTTACTTGAACATGTGTTGGGGTCCACATATTTTTGCTACTATCTTCATTCATACGAACGCAATAATAATTGATGTCTAATTATTCATGTATCCAGTTCAACCGTGAATCATAACTTCCCCGATACGATGATGCACCATCAGATAATAAGTCCTCGGAAAGTTTATCTGTTTAACCACACACCTGGATTAATCACACTTACACACCACATTACTTATTCTATAATCAATCATTTCTAAATTCAGTAAATTCCAAAAACCAATTTACCAACATTACCAAATTATTACATTTGCAGTCGCTTCTATAACACTACAACAACGCAGCAAAACAAACAATAATATTTATACACCAGCATGGAAAAATATAACATTTACTAATTTCTCCCTACAATAACAATCCGCACCCAAACAAAATAACAATCACCATAAAATAGTATTAGCTGTTCAACCATGTAAACTCAACCAAAACATATAATTACTTGCACCAACTACTATTACTATATACCTGTCACAATCACAAATCGTAGCTATATCGCTATATGCACATACATCCAAACAATTATTATTAACACATTCAGAAAATAGCAATAACCCACCCGAAAAATGTTCATCAAAAATTATAAAGCGTCGAAAACAGAAAGGAAAGAACAAGCATTCACTGTTATTTAAAATAATGAGATACTTAGCTCATACTTTCAGAATGACGACACAGCTCACAATTTATTTTTATTACGAATAAATTACTAGCACGTTGTAAACACAAGGCACAAGAGCGGAGTAATTCATTTCCTCAGACCATTTTGATATCAGTTGAATTTTTTCTAAGTCACCTTAAATTACTTATTTACATCCAATGTAAACAAACAATTCACACAAAAATAAGTTTCAACTTCACATGAAGCGTCAGGTTTTTGCTCAACTATACTATTATTTAAAGCACAGTATGACATATGACAATAATAGTTACTCCTTTTTATGGTAATAGTAAAAGTATATAGTAAATAGCTACACTAATACACAATCCGTATTTTGTATGTGTTTGTAGCCCTACACACAGAACACAACTGCCTATATATGATGCCTGTGTGCCTGAATGATACCTTTTGGTGTTTTAATTTCACGCCGTCTGGCTCTCCGTGCAGAAACTCTGCCTATGCTGATGCTCTTGTGATGATGACATTTGTAGGAACATTTTTCTTCCAATGAATATGAGAGGGGAGTGCACCAGTGCACTAACTGAATGTAAAGTAGGTATAACTATAGATATATAAACACGCTACCTCACTCAGATTGATCTCGCTTGAAAATGGCAATGAGAACTATGACCTTTTTATATGCGAGATTGGACACAGAGTGATACATAAGTGCTTGTGTACTTTAACAGTTGTTTAAGACTCTGCAAGAGAAGAATGGAGTGAAGCTTTTTCAGCTATGACTATGAGACTAGCGAATACTAGCGATTGGTCTCAAGTCATCATACTTTTACTTTACAATAAACTTACTTCGAATGCAGAATACATAATAAGACTCAAGCAGATAACAAGGCCGACAATTGTTGTTTGAATCTTCGACATAAGAACTGAAACTATACTTTACAGCAAATATAAGTCCATCTTAACTCGTAGTTTTAAACGCGAAAGGTATGATGAAACCCACTCTGCATGTATGGCTAGGGAATATTCAAAGGAAATACTTTTGTGTATGTACATAAACATAAACTAAATTGTACTCTGACATTTCGTTGTACATAACTTGTATATGTATCCTCATATAGTGAAGTGTCCAACCAAATCAAACGTTGTTCTGTATGTTGTGTATTGTATACACAAGAGATGTAATTTGGTATGGTCACTATCAAACTGCAAGGATGCTGCAAAAGTTAAAGGATGATGTGATTCGCATCGCTCTTTCTACATCTGTAGTCATTGCTTTGTGTACAGAATTTTATGCAAAAACTTTTGTGATTTAATACCAAGGAGGGTGTATAATGTATATAGACATACTATAGGGTATGTTACTTGAGTGGAAAATGGGACTGCATTAATGTAGGCAAATACTTTTTCGACACATATCTTAATAATAAAAGGAATTTGACTAATTTGTGGGGTTTTGTCACGATGTTGTGGTTTTAAACAATTGCATTCAGATTGGAAAGGACTTCTTTGTATACGGGTTTTTTATATAGTATTTGATTCGACTTTGACGGGTCTTTTGGTCCTAGGACCTTGAAAAAATAATTTCTTATTGTGTATTGCTCGTAAATACAATGAATTTCTTATGAGTATATCATGTTAGCTTTGCGTTACTGCAAACTAAATAAAACTGTATCATTTATTTTGAAAAGAAAGTGAAAACTGCATTTGCATTTTATTTACTAGACTATGTAATTACATGTTTAGCGCATAACTTTATTTGAGTTTCTATTCTTTCAACTTTGTATGTGTGTTTTATTTATTTATTTATTTATTTCAACTTTATTCACGTGACATAGCTGAATCAGTACAAATAGACTGGTCTCCCTTCAGTG
>JAQFXU010000758.1:0-41380 GCA_034693705.1 Spatulosminthurus flaviceps
GTGGGGTAACATTTTGCAGGATTTCGACTTTTGGCGAAAATCCAAAAGTCCGCTTTTGGCAAAAATCGTCCACTGTGGCATTGCATTTAGTAAGAAAATTCATCATATTTTTAGGCTCATCTTGTTTTTTCTGGGTTTTAGCTAAAAACCTGAATATAAATTACATTGATGAAAGTACGTATCAATTTAATTGTCCCTAACAATCCGGTTCAATTCATCGTCCATACTCGCTGAGGAGTGGAGGAAACATGAGCTGTCTCAAGACATTGACTTTAAATGGGATTTTTTTCAACCGTGTTTATTTAATCATATGAAATATTCGTATCAGCATAACAAATCCAATATAGGGATCTTACATAGGAAAAGGTGTGAAAGTTGTTAGACAGGACTTTGTGGAAGGGCCATATTTTGAAGCATTTAAAGTATAATTTAGACTGACAGAATACTGCGAAGAACCTTCTGTTTCCAGACTAGTACAGGAAAGCGTTGTATATAATTATAGGAATTAAAAGGAAGGTTTTGTTAATTTGTGACGCCAGGAGAGTAACTTTTCTCTCGAGTTATAAATAATTTTATAAGGGCAGGCTCAAGTTGTAGGAGTGTAGGGAAGAATGGAATTTTGTAAAAAAAACTTGTCAAAAGCTGTAATCTTGAGGTATAATGGTCGTACATAAAATGATTAATAGAAAATGTCATTTCTGTTTGTTCTCGTCAATTAGCCCAATTTAGACTGTCAGAAGGTTGAAGAGTAGGAAAGTGTTGGATTTCCTCCTATTTTGGTAAATACTATATAGTTGTTATGAGTGGATGGATGTATGTAGGGAAAAGTATGAGAAGAGATGTGTGAGTGAGGTTGTCAATATTTAGGGGAACCTGCCAATTCACACAATTTTCTTGTCCATTTTGAATTACATGCACACGTTATATGGGACGGGAGGAATTCTAAGGTGGTTCCCATTTAAATATAATGTAAAATTTTACTCCCGCTCCCCCAAAAATGGGGAAATATGAAGGCGAATTAAAGTCAAGTCAAGAACAAAAGTCTGGAAGTTCCATTACTACAATAAAAAAAAAGGTAAACTCCTGGCATTGTCCTCTACTATTTTTATTCTTGAGTATATTCACGTATATAGTTTGTTTTTCTTCAATTCCTTTCCCTGTCTATCCATCTGTCCTTCCCCCTGTCAGACTGCCTGTCAACTGTCAACTCTCAAGTGGCTCAATTCCGTTTCCTTTTATGAGTAAAAACAATCAATTGTATTCTCTCTTTTCTCTCTCTCTCTCTCTTTACGGCAGCTCAAAGCCTCCTCTGCCATGTATGACCGTCAGAAATAAATTTAATTTCCATCCCAGAATCTATATCTCAAGCTCAATACTACCAACCATTTCAATTGGAAATTGTGAAGACAAAAATTCAAACCGGACACATATTTCCATGTAATAACACGTCATATGCAAGAGTGTCTCTATAACAGTGAAACCTCTGAGAAATAGTTCGTAGCTCGCAAGGAGGAAAAATATGGAGGTAATGAGAGAGTTAGTGTAACGGGTTATGTAGAAAGTAGGGGAAACCTGAGGCTTTTCCTACTTTCATCCAACAATGAAAGAAAATTTCTCGGAACAAAATACATTTACCTTTTTTTTCATAACTCCCATATACGTTTACAAAGAATTTTATGTAGAACCAGCACAAATTCTCAATCAGTGCTTTTCTCAGGTCTCTATTTGACCACACCCGTTCTAATACCGGTTCGGCTACTATTTTTGTCCATGTGCCTTTTTCTAATCCAATGAACTTTTAAAATTCCTACGCTAAAAGAAAATTAAATAGTAAAAATTTCTGGCGAAGCTATAAATTTTAATTTGTCGCAAAGTTAGACATTCATGTCACTAGTGGACTTAGCCATGGAAGTCCTGTTTTTCGGCTAACCCGGGTAATTTCTATTACCTTTGAGGAAAGGCCCAAAAATTACCTATCCTTTTGTATGTACCCCACCACATCCTTGCACCGATTACACTAATAATTTTTCTACCCAGTACTTTCCCGAGCCCCTGGAGAGCACTGGAACTCAATGCGCTAAATATTATGGAGGAATAAAAAGGAAAATAAAGTCACCGAGGAAAAAATGGGAAGTCAAGTCAAGAGTGGAGCTATTGTTAAAAGCAGAAGGGAATTTAAAAGAGTTTCTTGTCATCAAATCAACTCAACTTTATTTACCTTCATAATAAAATAGAGTAAAGGATAAAAGAAATTTGAATCTTTTAGGGGGCAACTTATAGTTCCGTCCTGTTTTACTAGAATCTCTATTGATAACATATCATCTCATATGGATTTCCCTCAGATCGAATTCCAAGCCCCGGAATATTTTTTTTCAAAACTTTCTGATCCAAACCTTTTTATTCCGTGAGGTACTACACGATTATGTATAAACAAGCCCACGATTATTGTTTACATCTTGTCCAATTTTATGTCAAGAGAAAGAAAGCACAGGAAAGAACTAGGGACCCATGATGTTTCTCAAGATTCCCATGATGTTTTTGATTTCCATTTTGTTGACAGTAACTTCCTTGAGATTTTTTGAAGGAGCAGGAAACTGTTTTTGAAAGTTAATACAAGGTTCAATTCCCCAGTTGTTGGGGAGACATAGTTAAATTTCTTAAAGGTATTTTTTCGCAAAAGTTTAGCCATGTCATTGTTTAAGGTAACTTGATACTTGAGAGCACGTTCGCCTTATGATGGTCGGGTTTAAGGTCTGACTTGTCTTTCTGGTTAGTTGAGATTTTTCTCTTGGAGAAGAAGAGGTACGGAGGGAGAGAGAGAGAAGAGAGATGGAAAATGCGGAAAAAACTTGTAATTTTTTCCCAACATTTTATCACACAAGAGTAATTGCATAGGTTGATAAAATATTTGAGACGTTATGTTAGACAAATGTATTTTTTATGACGTTCATTATTATTACGGAGGATCTTCATGAGAAATCTGTTGTGATTGGTCTTGTTGAGCTTAAGACTCGCTCTGAGTGTGTGCTTGTAATGTACCATTAACTCTCCGAGTCTTTGATTACTTGACATGCATGCCAGAGCTGGAGTCATTTATTGTGAGTAATCTGTATTGGCGTATCTAGACCGACTATACACACGTATGTATTTACATGTGCACATATGGCCATTATGTGTAGATAACGTGTAAGAGGAAAAAGCTTCTAATATGAAGCGCACGTCAAGTACTAATCAGGGAAAGAGTAGTCAGCCAAGATGTTTGAGCTGTCATGCAGTCTGTAGAAGTCACAGGCGGCTTTTTCATCTCTGATTGAATTCAATTGAACTCGTTCAAATCATCATGTTGTTGGCAGAAGCATTTCATCTATATTTATTTTTTCTCATCCACTCTCTCTCTCTCTCTCAGTAACATGTATTTACATGAAGAGACCTTGGGAAAAACTCGGATTTCTTTTTTTCTTCTTCTACGTGGAAATTCAATTCGTATGGATACACAGAACTATAAGGCTTTTTTATGGACCGTACGTGATTGTCAAGTCTGCTGTGCCATGGAAAACCCTAAACTTTACTCGGCTCTTATGTTGTGAAAACTCTTGAGATCCCCAAGCGATGAAAGCTTTTCAATAGACTCTTAAGAAATACTCCAATGAAGTAATAATTTCTTTTCATTAGTTCCCTCATAGCTCTTTGAATTTAATTCCAAAAAATAGACCCTGGAATAATAATAATTTGTTCACGTATTTTTTCCGTATCAGTCAGTTTCACAATTTTAGTGCCCTACACTTGGATAAAGTCAAGTGGGTTTTTTTCTCATAACTTTAATCATCCCATTTTTTCTACAAATTACGCAAATAAATTCAAAAATTATGAGTTTACAGGACGTTGAAAAATGTGTATATAATTTAGTGTGTAAGATTTTTAATGTAAAGATCCCTCAAAGAATTGTGCTTGCTGTGCAAATAAATATGCTATGCAACTTGAAGCATAATTTTTGACGGAGGCTGAAAACATTCAAAGGAAATTCATGTGAGTGGAACATTTTATCAGTTGAAGTTATACATTTTCGTGACAAATTCCCAGAATAAATGAGAAAACAATTCCTAGGAATTTTATAATAAAAATTTTCTCAAAAACAAATCCAGTTAAAGAAAATGGAACATGGTGGGGGGAGAAGGTGTCATTTAAGAAAAATTGAGAGTAGGAATATTGGCGGACATAAAATGCCGAACTGTCAGGCTGGAGGTGACTAAGTGGGGAAAACACGAGTTGGAAGGAGAAGTTTACTGATGGTAAATTGTGCTTGCTCATCAGAAACCCATGTAAATCCTAATGCTTGGAGTACATGCTAACGACAGGATAAAAGAGCCAAGGATATCAATCCGACCCGTGTGGCAGAGTGCAAAAAAAATGTAGGTATAATCAGAAAGCGTCAGAATAAATCTTCTTTCAATTGTCTAAACAAAACGGCACCGAGTCACAAGAAGAGGGACGCCACGTTTATATTTACTGACACTAAGAATTTTTGGCAAGAAAACTTGCTTCCTCTCCCACAAAAATATATAATCTCTCAAGACATAACTGCACTGGCTAATATAGCTCTCTTGTTTATTCTCAAAGCCTACTCAAATCCGCAAAGGAAACAAGGATGTACCCACTATTAAACACATATACATATAAAAACTTGTAGGAAGATCGAGAAAGAGAGAGAGAGAGAGAGAGAGAAAAAAATTGTCAGAGGAGACAAGGAAAAAAATTGTCCACGAAAATGAACGGGAATATTTGAGCATTAAATTTACTTAACAAATTGAATACTCGACATTTCTTCCCTCAAAATTTATTTGACTCATTAAGAACAACGTTTAGAGTGAAGTAGAAATATTTTCTCAATTCTAAAATATTACCCTCCAACTCACTACGTATAAATATAGCCAAAGCAATTCATATGTATAGAAAAATCTCAATGAGGAAATCCTTCGTCAATTTTATTACCTCTCTTTGACTTCTCCAAGTACATTGCATTACATTATTGGGAATAGCATTCCAACGCTCAACCACACATTCAAATTGTTTTCTCTCCATATAAACTTACAAATAGATAAAAAAAAAAGTATACAAGATTTAATTGAATACTCAAAACCTGAGCTATTGCAAATCCTCCTCTCGCTCATATCATCTTATTTACATTTCTCACTCAAACTAATGATTCCTACAATAAAATTATTTTGACTTGAACGACTAGATTTTCCCCCCTCATCTTCAACGCCATTTTCATATAAACTTCTCTTCCTTTCAACATCTCGTCCTTTTCCCTCACATTTACAAGATTTACTCTAATGCTTCAAGTCCCATAGAATCATCACTCTTCTCTCATAAATTACAAGGCTTGTCTCGGTTGATTACCCCGATCTAAAAACATGCTCCTATCCATTCCACAACAACAGTATAACAATTAAGTACAAACACATATTAGTTTTATATCTTCTTCATTCCATTATCTCCACTATATAGAGAGTCCTGCCAATAAATCCCATCAGCCCATCACAACTCTCTTATAAAGTCACCTCAATAAATACAAACAAGCATTATCTCCCACCAACGTTCACCATCCTCCAATTTCCTACTAAATAATCCAATGCCGTGGTCATAAATACTACTACTTGCTAAAAGTAAATTGAAATGTTAAAAAATTGAAAAAATGAGTTTCCAAAATATGTAGGAGCACATGAAAGTGGAGGCTCCATTTTAGCAGGTACTTTCCTTTTGCTATTGAAACACTTGGAAACTTAGGGGGGAAGAAAAATAGGGAAATATTATATAAAACCCAAGTACTTAATTTCCTTGGGTTTTTTATAATAATCCCATGATGATTTTTAGGGCGATGATGTGCATTGTAGGAGAGGGGAAAGGTTGGAGAAGAGTAAGTTTTGGAGCAAGTTCTCCCATACATTTAAATGACTTGTGGTGTGCGTAAGTTTCTATGTAACTCTTTCACCATAAAAATGTATGTGTGTATGTGTTTGTATGGGAAAAGATCCCATGAACAATTTGTATCTTGGGTGGATTTTCCCTTGACGTTAAGGCATGTTCTACAAGTATTATGGAGGAGGAGGAGGTGGTGGTGGAGGAAGAAGAAGCCGAAGAAGAAGAGAAAAAGTAAGCTATACCCGGAAGGTTGCCTCGGCTCGTTTGTCAGACTTGATTTAATCAGAGTCACCATAGTTGTGGGTTCAGGGGCTCCACTATAGAACGATACTACCACATGTAATTCTAAATCTATATAGGAAAAACAGTGAATATTCTATACAATGTAATGATATAGAATATAATGATAGGATTTATTTATGTAGTTGAGAGACAGATGATTTCTTTAGACTTGATCTCTCTCTCTCTCTCATCTCCTAACACATTTAATTTTGAGAAATCGTATCTTGTTGTTGTGAGAGCAGTTGCCAATTGCCACAATTCATTCCCATTTCCCCTCAACATTTCACCTCTGCCTGATCCTCTCATAACTTTATCTCAATGTATAAACTACATCACTCAATCTTTCCCAACCACATTGTATTTCACCTCAGAATGTGTCCCATGTTTTGAAGGCTACAAATATTTCTTACTATTAGTTTTTTCAAGATTATCTTATACAGCAGTGGTTGTAAATGATGTGAGGTTATATAAAAATATTATTAAATTGAACAAATGCTTGGAGAAAGGTTGGCTTGAGGTTAAAATACACAGAGGATAGGTAGTAGTAGTAGAAGAAAGAAAGTGGAAATGGTAGGGAAAATGAATGGTAGGAAAAGTGGTATGTAATTTAAAAAACTGTCGTTATGAAAAGGTTACGGTTTTTAATTAATGGTTTGGGGGAATTTCGAGCCTTTGCTTACAGTAATAATTGTCGTAACAACATAATAGCATATGATCCTATCTCAGTTCCGAGGTCCTTTTTCCCTTTAAAAGAACAGGGCCAATGAGAGGACTAGGAGGGAATTGGGTGGAAAGCTACGTTGACGTTAGTATAGTTTGTATATAGTGGTGTTCAATAAAAGGGAATATGTGTAAGGTAAGGAGGCAATGCACCTTTGCGTTTTTCACATGGTATTCCTAAAGGTTCCATGTGTGTATGATATTGAAAAAAGATTTAAAAAACTGAGGAAATAAGAGAGCATTGGAAGTAATTACATATGATGGGATAGCGTGAAAAGTAAATAAAATCCTTGTCCTTGTTGAGTCAAGCTTTGGAGGGACGAAGTAATCCCGATAAAAATACTCGGCTCATTTAATGACGGCATTTCTCCTACACTACTACTATAGCACACACAAGAGAAAAAGTACGTCTATTTCATGGAAATTGTGTGGAGGAAACATTGAGATTTGGACAAGTTCGCGTGTCATCTACATACGGATACTCTCACATATATAATATAGAGGCATGCATGACTGATTTGAAAAGGACGACCTGCTTCCCAAACCACTTTGTTGGCAGTGACAGTTTGATTTATGACCTTCTGTCGTTTCATCGTACTTCCACACAACAGCGGCGTATACACATAGGACCATACGTAAAAACTATACTGTTATGCACTCAAGCTATGGCTACTGTACTAATCTTATACCACCATGCAATTTCTCTTTGGAAATCCTGTTTTTATTTTCCCTTCCCTATACTACATCATATAATATAATGAATGTTACTCGGCGAAATAAGACCAATAATATTTCTACATCTCAAGTTCATTGAGTCAGCTACCGATTTCTTAATATGCTGTATAGGCTTCAACTTTTCCAAAGCAAAGTAATCAATTTTTGATTTACATCCTGGGAGTATAATGTTACAGGTAGGGGAGAGCGTATATATGCTTTTACTACTATACCATAGCGAATTCTGCAGCTTTCAACGTTTGCCAAATTCATGTAATTATTACCTTTGAAGTAATAACAACTCCTGAAGAAGCTTCAACTCCCTTCAGTTTAGCCTTGCTAATATAATCATATGCCATGGACTACGTATAGCTAGGTACATATGGATGCAACTGCTATAGATTGGAAGGCTTTAAAAAGTTGGGGAATGTTAACGTGGGAATTAAATAATAAATGACTAATTAATTACCCCGTGCTCCAATTTACCACAAATAATTCAATGTGTACAACTATGTAATTAAATGACAATTTTTGCATTATAATAAGTGCTTATATAAATTCGTATTATACTTGGCATTGTAAAATTGTTTCTGTTACTTGCTTGTAGTTTTATGAAATTGAAAAACGTGAATAGTAGAATTAGTGTTTGCTTTAAAAGTATGTATGAATACACTAATAGAGGAGACCTCAAAGTAAAAGAAAATTCATAGTGGAACACACTTATCAGCCCCCACGAATGGTTCACGAAAGATTGATTTACATGTACAAAAGGAAACGAATAAATCCCTTACAAGCTATTGGAGCGGCAAAAACGGGGTAGAGAATCTGGAAAAATATGTGTCAAAAAGAAATGTTCAAGAAAATATATCGATTCTAAGCAAAATTTACGCTAGCACAGATGTAAAGGGGAAATATAGAATAAAAAGGATAAATCGAGAGTAATCGAATATTTAGACAAAGCGATTTTTATTCAAAGGTTTGGGTCCCAACTAAAGATTAAACTGATTTTACATGGAAATATTTACGCTATTTATCCAAAATTATTTTAGCTGGAAAGGTACCTTAAATATGTACAAAATACATCAATTTTAATTGTGTTCTGGAGAAGTTGGAATTCATTTGTAGTAAATAAGGGATGGGAAAGCAGCTTCACCTGAAAACTGGGAAGAAATAGAAAAAGCTCTTCGATGGGAGGAAGCACAAACCTTAAACGAAATGATCTATTTACACTGACATAATCAAATGATGCCTCGATAAGATTAGCAAAACAACAAGTACTTGGGACCAAACAGAATTCCTATACAAAAATATATCCCAAGAAAATGAAGCCGATGAAATGAAGGCGTGCCCACTGAAATTGCAATGAAATTCATATTTGTCTGTGCAAAGGGGTGAGTGCTAACGTATTGGGGAGAAATTATTGTTATTATTCAAGCCCACGGAAACTGACCTTACAAATCTTCATCACATTTCCTACAACATTTCCTATGAACAATCAACTACAAATATATCAGCAGAAATAATAATTTACAAGAATTAAAGAAGAATTGAAATCATTAGTTTCCCTTGCTTGCCTTTAACAATATTTGATGAACGTGACAGCTCCATTTAGCACTACAATTCACAATGTGCATTCAAGGTTTTCTATTTTGCCATCGAAGTTACTTGATTAATTCACCAGGTCCTGGGCATTTGAAAACTTCTTACCAGGGGTTTGGGTCTTTCAATTATTTTCCAGTTTTAACAAAGCGATCGGTTTGTGGGGCTGGGCGTACATAATTAAAGGAAATACTACCATACAATTTAGGTACAAGTGTTAGAAAATCTATTACTCATTCACGAAGGAATCCAATATTTTTTAATGATAAATGGGTTCAGCATTATTGGTCCTCCACCATAATTACTAGTACATACAATTATTTAATTCATCAAATAATGTTTGTTACGTTTCTCTAAATTGTAATCAATTTTATCCATGCATGAAACACGATTATTATTGCGTGAATAACCAAAAGCGAGTGGCTTCTTATTTACTGCTTTACAAAATTGTAGATGCCCTACCTGAAGCAGACACCATCTGTAGAATTGGCAGAAAAGGTGGCAAACCGAGAAGAATGCGAATTGGATCAGCTGATCAGATTCACATTAATAACAGCGGAGCCCTGAAAAGTGAAGAGATGTTCTTCAACGAAGATGTAATATCCACTACTGAGAGCGCAAACACGTATCTGATAAGAGGAAAAATCACAGAAGCAAGAACAAAAGGAAACGAAATCAGCGAGCGCTGGTACACAAGCGTAATAATAAACGGAACGAAATAACATTGCTGAAAGATAGGCAAAGTGTAAGATCGGAAAACGAAGACCAGCCGAAAGAAGAGGATCAAAACAAAGACACCACGACTACTAGTACAATACACAAATCCCAGCGTGACAGATACATATCAAAAAGAGTTAAAAGAGTACACTAAAAAGTTTGGAAACCATTGCTCTAAACCTAAAGTGTTCCAGAAATGAAAAGTGATACAGTTACTAGTGATTTACTCCAAAGTGATGTACAAATAAAAAGTAAATGAGTGCGTTTCTAATAATTATTTTCCTTTATAACTGCTGCTACCGGGTGTAACAAATATTTAAAGATAAGGTAAACATGAACTAATGGCAAAAGTGTTGCTATGATGATCAATGCATTATAGTTAATTTTCAGGTCATTACCTAAAATTATTCATGTGAAGAAGATCCTACAAAGCTCTGGTGTAAAAAATATGTAAAGATTATTTAGTTAAAAATAAAACTGTTAATATCTAACTTTACGAATACAAATAAAAATTTAAGGGAAAATGTAGACAAAAATAATAAATGTATAAAATAGCATGAAATCTTCTAATAAGATTTTAATTAAAAATATTAATTAGAAACTCCTCCATTTAAAATCCACTGCAGTCCAGAGTGTAAATACAATATTTGGCTCGTTCACACATCATGTTTCATATATTCACATGTAGCGCATACGATATCTGTTTCTTGTTAGTACGCATTAACATGGTAGTCGATTCTCCATGAATGTATGACTGACTTTTGTATTGTTGACTAGAGTAAAAATTGAACACGTATATTCCTGCATTTTTCATCGTAAAAGTACATCTCTATAATTTTGAGGAGGTTCCTTCCTAGTCAAAGAGCAAGGAGAGAAGTTTCCAAGCGATAAGGAAGTGGAGTGAGAATTGTACTAGTTTAGTATCCTTGAGAAAGAACACGGTGCTTGAGTCATGTGTGTATTTGTTTTTGGGCGTGAAACCCAACAAAAGACATGGATGTGATAGAGAATCTTTCAAGAAGTTTCTTCCCCGTAAAAGTCTTGAGGTGTACATTTGTTCTCTCCATGTGGATCTTCATCTCTCTGTCTCTCTTCTCTTCTCTTGCCGCAAGAGCCAGTCTCTCTCTCTCTCACTCTCTCTCTCTCTCTACAGCCTCTCATGATGCATGATGTTTGAAAAAAAGGACGTGTGGATTCGGGAGGCGTGTAACGTTTCAGCCTAAGTGGCAGTTGAGAGATCAGTAGGTAAGACTTGGTTGATGGGCTCTGTCAAAGGGACTGACACTCTCATCAGTTCTCCCGCCAAATGCACGACAACGTTCTGTCTGCCCTTTGGAACATACTCACATTTCCCTTCCTTATCAAGCCCTTCAAACACTACAATATTATTATTTTCTAATCAACCTCCTTCGTCTTATTCCTTTTTATTGATATTTCTCCACGCAGAGCGGGATCCGTCCCTATGTATTAATCTCAACTCTTTTTATTACACCTATCCTCCGGATTAATGTGGACATTATAAGGAGAAAGTTAGAGCGAGGCAGAGAACAAATGTTAATGCTTATATGGAAATCTCTCAAATATCTTTCTTATTCTCTTGGCATAATGATAATGATAAGAGTAACTAGAGGATGGGGGAAGCAAGTAAAGGGGAGATATTAAGAGCAATAATTTATTTCCTTAACCCCGCTCTTTCTTTTCTCTTAGATTTGCTCCAACTCTTTGCGAGTGCATAGTTTAGTTGTAGGAAAGTAGTGCTTTTCTACATTTGAGAACTATGGAATTGTAGTATGTACGGGGGGGAGAGGACTACTGTGAAAAGGTAGGAGAGAGTTGAGATTTTATGGAGAAAAGAGTAGAATTTATCGACCTTAAGTGAAAGAATGTATCTGTTGGAAATAATAGCTGGCCCTGTCCATATGGTACGGGTTGAAAGGAGTATTAGGTTTATGCGGGAGGTTCCCTGCGGGGAGGACCTGGCAGGTTCCAACAGAGTCGGCGGGGATAGGGAAATGAATTACAGTCTGGTAATAAGACGCTTTGTTTCCTTCCCATGTCATTTTACGGTTCAAGTCTTGTACGTAACGTTAGCAAACTCTCGGTCTTGTTTGACAAAGCATTTCCATCGCCCGGTTTGGCATTCTCACTTCGTATCTCCTCACTCTCCCAAACATAACATAGTATACAGACACACGCACACACGCCCACCCACCTCACATTCACATGTACGTACACTTGAGAATGTCGGCTGACTATAACGAATTAAATTGAAATCGAGATGTTGGTCGACCTCGAGCAGGGGCAATTATTTCCTATCTATAAAGAAGTCCCGTCTATTTTCTCTTTGTCTTCCTTTCACGTTGGCAAATGTGACGGAGATTAATTGCTATTTCTATCAAATAATTGCTATTCTGTCAAATCCCTCCTTCATAATAAAGACCCACTTGAAACAACTAAGAGTGAAAACATTTGGATTAGTAGGAGCCTCCTCTCAATGGATCCAAACCCCTTTGACCTTCACGAGCCATTTCTTTACATAATAAACCTCTCACAGTCGCCTCCTTCAACAAAGCCCAAGTCTTCATTTCTTTCAAGCCTCCAATCCTTTACTGTACTTTTCCCTCCGCTGTACATTTCCCTCCACTGTACATTTCCCTCCACGAACCCACTTCTGCAGCAGCAATCTCCTCACAAGTCACAAAACTCCCTAAATATACTATTTCGTAGGCAATGGCGATTCAACCCGTTTGGAATGAATTCACGTAATTTGTTAATCTGAAAAAATTTGTACTAAAATTGTAAAATTTGTTTAAATCTTTGTAAATAAACTTTTAAAAAATACCTGATTTTATTATTTTATTACAGTGGATACACTCGGCTTAGGCAGGTGATTACGTTCGCAAACATTTTCACGTCAGAATTTGTATGTATTTCACATAAGATCCAAGCTAAAAAAGTAAAGGAACAATGCTATATCCCAAAGCAAACATTTAAAAAATGACAAGTATGAGAAAGTAAGAAAAAAAATACATTTCAATATACAGTTTATATGGTTGAAATATAAACAAAATAAAATTGTCTATAGTTGAATATATGTATAAAAAGATTGAAATATGCAGGCTTGAAATAATGGGAAGGGGAGAGAGAGAGAGAAGAAAAAAAGAAGAAGGAGCAAGGTGATTATTGAGGCGAGAAGAAATTAGATTGAATCAAGTCAAGGCTGGAGGTATGCTTTATCTCATTATGGTTTCACAGGGGTGAGTGACGCCTTTGATAAATATTGACGTGAGATAGACACACGCAAATAGGCTTGTCCGTCAGCCTGTCTTTCCCTGTCCGTCTTCCTCTCCTCTTTCTCTGTCTCCATCTCTCCTTCACATCGCCCTTCTCTCTCTCTCTCTCTCTTCCTCCAAATGCTTTCCTATCCACTAATGCAACTTGAACTTATAACTTCTCTCTTTACACATACACACTCACTCAGGTAAATCATTCCCAAAATACAGCACTACAGCAGGAGCTATATAAGTAAGGAATTTTTTTGAAGGTTCACACAATCATAGGGAAATATTATGTTTAAATACAATGTCGTCTGTACTAAGGTTATTCTCCGCCATTCTTCCACTACATCCTATAGACAATAACAGGCTCTCTCAAGCCTTTTCCTTCCAATCCTCCCTATGCTAATAACTTAGAAACAAGCAATAGTTCCTATGTATTCAACAACCCACAAATATAGAAAAATATGTTTAAAATGCATCGCATCGGAAGAGAAAGAAGCCGCTTCGGCTCACTGGATCTGGAAATACTTCTACAGGGAAAATATATTCAGGTCCATTTGAGTAGAGTAGAATATTGTAATAAGATATACAGCGAGTGTATGTATGTACATGTACATGTACGGGAACGATAGAGAAGAGTGATACGTGGTCTGCTGACAATCTCCTGTTTCGCTCCTTTCAGTTCTCTCTCACAGAAGCTTCTTCTCTCTGAATATTAAAATCCATTGTAAAGTCCATCATGTGTCACTAACTGGCACTGCTCAGCTTGGAACACCATATTGTATTTATTCATTGTGTCGTGCTCAATCTTCATTTGAGAACTACACATGTACTCGCTACATCAAAATATCCACCAAGTCTATATTAAACTCATGCCTATGAAACACTCCTATCCCAAAAATACAAAAAAAAACTTATATGAAAGCTCCGGCTCTGGATATATTGAAAAATTTGTGTAGTAGTAGCAGTAGCTTCTCACAGAAAATATCTACCTATTAGCTGTCTATCTCCAACCTCTCTCTCTCTCTCTATGCACATGTCTCTGTCATCCTCTCCTCTCGCCATCGATCAAGTAGTAAACTTATTGCGTAAGACAGCAATATACTTATGGGGACAGGTTGGAAAATAGTAGGATGGGATCTGCATCAGTAGCTCATAGAAAGCTCCATGTGTTCATATGTACATGAAACAGACAGACCTTGTAGCCACAAGTGTATGAAGCTCCTGCTCATACAGAGCCCAAAATGCATTTCCACTATGCAAGAATTTCAGGTGTAGTAGTAGGAAAATGATTGAAAATAGGAAGAGCGAGCGGAAGCCTGTGTATATCAATCCATTTGAATATAATGTGGATGTGGGTCTGAAATGGCGTAACTGGGAAAGCTGACGGGTATTTTGTGGGAACAAAAACGTCTATCAAGGATAATAATGGTTAGAGTCTCCCAAACTTCCATCGTCTTTTTCTTCCGCTCTCTATATCATTCACTTTGGCATATAAAGCATTCTGTGTGAGTTCCATGTGCTTCAAGAAAAACATTGGAAAATATTTATGTATCTTTGTAAAACGTAGTACGTGGAAAGAATAAAATACTTGATTTTCGTAGTTCCAGCTCAATTATTATTTACCAACAAAAATTGATTTAGAAATGACAAACAAGAAATGTAAGAGAAAAAGAACAAGAACAATTCTTTAAGGTTGTCTGGGAAGGGAGTGAGAAAATCATAAGTGTTGCTACATATTTAGACGTGAAGTTTTCGAGAAGGAAATGGGGTAGGTATTTAATCATTTTTTGGGATGAGCTAAAAAAAAATGAAAGAATCCACGACCGCACAAAAGAGCAGGAACTTTTAAAAGAAATTAACAGAGAGTCATAAATTTCTTAGTTAAAGAGGGCCAGGGAATGTGCGAGAGAGAGAGAGAGAGATAATTCATGTATTTGTACACATGAAAAATAAAACCATTTGAAAACAAATTTGTTTTTCGCCCTTCCAATAGCAAATGCTTCATATCATTTTTCTCTGAAAGCACTGGGAATGTAGGTATGTAAAGTGTGTACATACATTTATATGCATAAATAATAACTATAAAAATGCTTATATAGAGCTCCATATTATACAAGAGAGGTCAACAATTTTGAAGCCGGCATTTGCCAATAGCATCAAAGTAAACCAGATACCAAGAGAGTAAAGACGTTGAGGATTTATTGGCAAGTTATGTGTCAGCTGTACATCATAAATCATACCAAGTTTGGCATAAATCTTTCTAAAGTTGCTTTTTATTCCTTCTGGGGTTCATATATAAGTAAAGTTTAAAGGGGGAAGAGGTTTCATCTTATTTGATTTGTTACTTTGTAAACCTTTCCATTTCCTTGGAATATATGTATGTAGAGAGAGAGAGAGGGAAAAAGTTGGAAAAAATTAACACTATATGTACAGAGACTTTCAGATTGTATGCGAAATATTACCCAAAGCTCACTATAATAATTGTATAAGTATACAAGGAAAAAAAGAGTTGGAATATTAAAAATCCCTATAAAGCTCTCAAGTACAACTAATAATTCTTATGTCTTCAAATCACTCTGCTCCCACATTTTTTAATGGATTTTATCACCACTTAGCAAAAACTCATTATTCATGCTCCCTCTCTCTGCCTGCCTGCTCAAAAGTCTCTTTTCCTACTCCCACAAACCACTCTTTCTCTCCTGCTATACTTACTCTTCTTGATAATCTCCCTTGGTCAGTTGAGATAAAAAGTAAGTATTCGAGCCATTTTTTTCTATGATTTATTGTATCTGTAGATATGTTCTATACTTAGTTAACAAAAGCCATTTTTTTAAACTTAATAGTAGCGTTCAATTGACTTGAATAATTTCTCTTTAGCATACGCACAACTCCATAGGATAATAATATTTGAGAGAGAGAGAGAGAGAGAAATCTCTACGTATGTTTTTGACATTAATTGGGTCTCTGGTTATAGAAATAATGGAGAATCTTGTCAATACTCGCATTTCTCTCTCTATATATATACTAAATAAAAAATCTAGTAATAAAAGTTTGAGGAGAAATTCCTATTTACTCTCAAAGACTTTTGGGGGAGGCATAAAAATTGGGAATGTACTTCCTCAAAGGGCACATTTTTCCTAGCAATTTCCCCCCTCCCTATACGTTATATAAAAATATCTATGGGTTAAATTGTATTGGCTTGAGACTGGAAGATTTTGAGAGAATTTGTGCTGTGCATGTGTTTTTTGTATGTATGTAAATAATGGGAGAGTTGACAATAATTGTAAAATGTGTTTTTTGGCCGACCTTGATGATCCTGCGGGCAAGGAGGAAGAGCAAGTTCTAGGAGAATGCAATGTCCATTGAGAATAAAGTGACATGTGCAATCGTAGATAGTTGTATCGAATTTTCTGGCATGGTTTTTGGCTCGACAGCACACTTATGTGAGAGGAGGAATTGGTGTGGCCTGCAAATATGTTCAGAGCCCTCCAACGCAGGGCCATAGCTTATTCGTAGCTAAAAAAAACTATATATAGCTAATTTCAGTTCCAGCCCATTTCGCTCCACATAAGCCGTCACTTGTGAACTGGAAAGAATGACAAAGTGGCTCATAAATCAGCCATCACAACACGTAATTGAATGGTCATTCATTCAATTGAGCCTTCGCACTGGTCTTATCCTCACATTTCAAAGTAGTAGTAGTGTAGATCTGTATATAAATACATATACATTCCTATACATAAAAATATAGTAGTAATATATTGTGGAAATGGTTTTTTTCTCTACACTATAGTCCGATTTTATAGGAGAGTGTATCGTTGGAGAAGGCCAGGTCTTTTCAATGACATCCCAATATTTCCGGTAAAGATGGAAAGCGGAGAGCGTGTCATTTACAACGATCTCTCATATAACTCCAATCCCCTTTTCATTCCTTTATCTTGTTCAAATCTCTGCAAATAATAAGCTTTATATATTATGCTCTACAAGCCACTCTCCTTCACTTATCAACTTAATTTTCTACGCAATCGGCAAAAATTATTATCCTTGCGGCTGAGTGAGTGAGTGACAGAAATCAAAAACTGGATTTTTCCCACTCAGAACATGTACCTATAGGTACGCGGTGGCTTTTAAGTTACCAATGGCTCTTGCATAATTTGTTTCTTTTTATCTTCATGAAATATCTACTATTTAGACAAATAGGGCACATTAATTTAATTAATTAGCTCCACTGTCTCTGATGAAGCTAAGCCCTATTTTGATTAGTCATTATGAGTCAATACCTCCAATAATTATGTTCTTAATGCTGAAAAGTCACCTTCACATATTTTACTCCTTCCAATGTATAGTACAGTAATGCATAGGTATAAAACCACACAAGCCACTCGGTTAATAACAATAGAAAAAGTCATGAGTTGCTCTTAGCTCTAAATTAACTTCATTTGAAGGACCCACTTCCACCTATTTTGGCTCATTTAACTAGTTTTGTAAGTTTGTAAATAATTATTATTGCAAATAACCTATAGGTTTTAGCATAGTAATATCATATAGAAAAACATATTGCTTTTTGGCCATATATTATACATACTAATAATGCTAATATATGTATTTTTGATTGGAGCACTGCTACACACGGGTCTGACGTCAACTTTTCGCCGAGCCCCTTG
The DNA here is from genome assembly GCA_034693705.1 of Spatulosminthurus flaviceps. NCBI lineage: Eukaryota > Metazoa > Arthropoda > Collembola > Symphypleona > Sminthuridae > Spatulosminthurus > Spatulosminthurus flaviceps. The sequence goes on from JAQFXU010000758.1 coordinate 17,900, forward strand.
AATCATTGGGAGAGTGAAAAGCTAATTATTAATGTTTCTTTGCAATAATAATTCCCAATAAAAATATCTTTTGAAATTACCAAAACACTTAATCTTTATAAAGAGCTTGAAAAGGGGGAGAGTAAAGTTGACTGGAAAGAGAGTTAGAGAGAGAGAGAGAGAGAGAGAGAAAAGTTAGAAAAAATTCTCCATGTACATAGTAGTAATAAGTTTATACTTGTGTAAAATAAGGGAGAGAAAAAAAAGTTTCCATTACTCCATCTCATTACTCATAGAGCCGTCCAAGGAAACTACCTCAACATAATTTATATCCTTTTGGTCATCTCTCATAGCTGGAAACCTGACGGCGTATATGGTCTTCTCATAAGAGGAACCTTACGTAAAGGAACCCATTATATCATTTCCTTACCTCATACCTTCATCATACGAGATGAGGTTCCTTTTGGAAGAGAAAAAAAATCTTTATGTCCAAATCTTCTGAGTAGCATACACATTAAGTGACTAACGATAAGTCATAATATCCCAGCACGTTTTACAATGATTAACTTCAAGCGAAGGAGGGGGAAAGAGCGGAGGATGAGTTTAAGTGAAAAATAGAAAAATCTCTGTAAATTTCTACCTTTGAGGAGAGGACAGCTCTAACTAGGAAAGCAAGCCCAGGGGAAAACAATGCTATTGACATGAAATACTATTTTTATTTACGAACGCGCCCCGAGTACGCATGACTAGTATCGGTTCAGTGGGGAAATTAATAGTAAATAAGTGCCTCAACTTTTGGTAATATATGACTGGACTCGGAATCCATGCCGGGATAATGATAGTAGGTAGGAAAAGTGCCAATAATGCCGGTCGTATAAATAGGCTGGGCCTGAAATGTCGAAAGAAAGCTTACGATTAGACATAGAAGAAACACATCTCATAAGTCAAGTTGGCAGTTGAGCTTGAGAGAAAGATGAAAAGGAAGAGAGAGAGAGAGAGAGAGAAGAAAAAACCGGGGGAGATCAACTGAGCTAAAGCTCCGTGTCAATTGGTGATTGCCTCATTTCTTTCATTTTATGGAAACTGAAAGCTCTCAGCTTTTGAAGTCGACTCATTTATCATGTTCAGGGGCACCAATGCCAAGAGCATTGGAGGCTTTTTTTATAGTACCTTTCATTTTTTTCATATATTTATATCTGCCTTGCCCTCCATGACAATGTATCATGCTAACAAACATGCTTGAGTCAAGTGTAGCTTTAACCTTAGCAAATTCTTCACATAAGTCCACCTACACTTTTCTAGTGTGTGTGTGTTTGTCTGGATTGGTTATTTCCAGTATAGTAATATATCATGTAGCTATAGCTACACCTACTATATGTTTGTAGCTCTACACAAATGACAAGTGTATGACGGGAGAAATAGGAAAATATTTTTTCTTCAACTCCCCACTTGATTGCTTGTGTTGCTCTCTCTATACCTCCACTCCCATTGCTGTTTCCGTTTGTGTGTGTGTGTGTATAAAAATGAAAAATGTTTCACTTGGTTGTAGGATGACAAATGTGCAATTCTTTCTCGATGACATTCAGCTGTAACTTATTGGAGTATCCAATAAATGATGGAATGTGATCTAAGTGAGCCTTCTAATGGACCTCAAATATGTACTATTTTTCTCCAAGATTTCCTTCAACTCTGCTTACTAATGATGGAAATAAAAATGAAAAATTGAGTACATTTCGCTTTTTCCCCCCTTTTATTTCTTGGGAAAATGGTATGGGATGTAATGGGCAGGGTGACTGAGGGTCTAATATAAATGTGTAGTAATAGTTGAAAAGGTATAGGAGAATAACCTCCCATATAAATAATCCCTTCCATAGGGTAATCTTCCCTCCTTTTACCTATCATTCATCCTCATCTCCTATCACCCATGTTTTTAGACATTGTTTCCCAGACAGGAGTGATCAATTAAGTGACATTTTCTAACCTTGTTTTTCATAAAATGCACTTTTACTGCACTTGAGCCGAGCCCTTGGGAATATGTATGATTTTGGCAGTAGTAATTTTCTGTGAATGTGTACTGGAATCCTGGAAATAGAGGAATGAAATTAAAGGATAAAAGGTATAGAGAGAAAGCGAGAGAGAGAGAGGATGGTATGGAGAAGGGAAAGGAAAATTATTACAGTTAATAATATTATTGTGTTTTCTCCTGGGAGGAGTTAAGTTGGACGGGTTCGTGGTAAGATTTCATCAGGAGGGTGTTATTAATACGGGCACCGACGGAACAATGGCAATTAGCTTCATGATTCATGAGCAAATGTCGTGATAGAAGTCACTTTGCGCGTCCTCCACACATACAGAGAGAGAGAGAGAGATAGGAAACTCTACTACACTCGACCCATCATTCGTGGGGAATCAGCGAGAGAGGAAACTCACATATCTCTTTCACTTCTCTCACAATTTTTCCTCCCATTCATGTTCGATTACTCGACCATTTTACCAGCATTAAATCCTTGTCTGCTCTCTCTCTCCTATAGTATTCTTCTCTCCCTTATAGTTTTATTAACTCCATTGAATCAAGTCAGCATTGCTGATTGGGAGGGCATAGTTTTAAGGATAAGCATAACTCCTCTGGGCTATGACTTTCTATATCTATAGATTCCTATCTACACACGTATAAAATACATGTGTAGTCATAAAGCTACTCTCCAACCCACCATTAGAAGCATGAGAACTCTTACAAGAACTCTACTCCTTGTATAGGCACCACTGAGAGTGAGGAAAAGGAAGAGTAGCATAAGAAGATATCCCGTCCTCACACTTTTCTGAGGACGAGGCTGAGAGTGAAAATCTTACGAGAAAGTAATTCCTTCCGCTCTATGCTCACCCTGCGACTTTCTGAAAGAGGCCCGCATAATGGTTTTTAAAACGTTTCATTCCAAACTATGTAATTACTCTACCCATCTTGCCAAAACATAGTTCTCTGATATAAATCCCGGATTTCGCATGATTTAGACGGCAGAAGCAGTAATAATTGTAATTTGTAGGAAAAAATGCCAGAAGTTTTGGGGGGATTTTGCTGGGTAAGCAACTAAAATGTGTAGAGTGTGAGAATTGATATAAACTAGGTTGGGGATTAATTTTGAGCAAAAGATGAAATAGAAGGTGGATATAGCGTCTGTGGTGAGAAGAAATCGAGAGAAATGGAAGATAGGAAAAATACTAAAAAATTTTCCTGTGTTGGCCTCGAAGTTGAAAAAGGGAGAAAAGTTGAAAGAATCAAGGTTTTTTTTATTAGGGAATTTACTACATACATATAAAAATGCAAGTGGACCCGCACTCTGTGAGTAAGTTTTTAAGCCTTAGATCAAGTTAGGATGAAGTTCATTTGAAGGAAGTGCTGTTGTGTGTTGGGAACCCTGGGGAGAGGTTTTGGTGGGGCCCCGATAGAAGTTCAAAGAGAAGCCGAAATTTATGATACTTCAGATAGAAGAAGATGAATGAGTCTCCAGATAGCTTTATTTATTCATCAACTCCAAAGAGGATACGAATCAGACCAACCATTCAACCACAACATCCTCTATCTTTACGCTTTTGCACATCCATTATAACTCTACGTATATAATCCTTTTCCCTCCACATACACTGACTCTCTCATATTACCACAAGTTTCATCACATACTCCAGAGTTCCTCCATTACAAAACACGTCTTACTACGTAGGATTCTTCAAAATGGATGACAAAAGCCTGTAGCTACATGTATGTCCCAGTCCGTCCAAGACGTGTCAAATTGCTGCCAAGTCATGGTGTTTGCAAAAGAGCCTCACTACAAACTAGTCTCTTCAGAAAAGTCTTGTCCCTTCATAATAATTCTCACTCTCCTAGATACTAGCCACATCTCGAGAGGGTCAAATATCTATACATGGTTGAGCGAAACATCTTTCTGAGGAATGAACAACGTCCTGACATTTAACTTCCTTCATTGCATATCATAGCACTCTGACAAGCTCTATCAGTGATGGTAATTGAAAGAAGGTGACTCCGTCTATTAATTTATGACCAGGCCTGTACATCCTTATAATTTATTTTACACTAAAGGAGTAGAGAGAAAAGGGAAGAAAATGCCATAAATATCTTGTAGTTACTTGAGCTTAACGATGACACTGATCAGTGACTTTTGCCAGGGTCTCCCATATCCTTCCCAGACTTTTCCCCTCTCTATACTTCTATACTTTTAACTCCTTCACATGCAATTGAATTTTATTTGAAGTTCTCAAAAATAAATTAATCAGCAAAAAGACTGTAAAAATTGGGAAAGTTGTGAAATAAATCAAGCAGTTCAACTTAATGTCAACTTTCCTTTTGAATTCTATGCAATTTTTTTATTGCATTTGTATTTCTATTCCAATTTTTTTTTCTTGGATTTTAAAAAGCTGTGTAGCATTGGTTTATAAAGAATTTATTCTTTAGGGTCAGTGTCGGTGGCTACAGATAAATTCTCTTTACATGACCAATAAACCTCAGAGAGAGAGCCGCACTGTGGTAATCCACACATTTTCGTAGCATATTGAACGAGCAAAATGTTAGCCACATCAGTTCTCATATTTTTGATTCGTATGAACAAAATTTCAATTGAGCTTGACTACATCCGTGTTATTTGCAGTTATCTTACCAAACTTTTGAAGCATCCGCTAATAAAGAACTCAAATCCGAAATATTTAATAAATAAAATTATGATTTAAAATTTCATAAGAAAATATATTTATCAAAATGTACCGCAAGCTCAATTTCATCGATCAAACTTACAATAGCACATTTTAGGAAATATTTGAGCAAAATTAATAAAAATTTTAAGAAAAAACGTTTCCGGTGTAAATAATGGAAATTTCATTTGAACGAATTTTCCTGCAGCTTTTAATTTTCATTTGAGATCACTTTACCAAGGAAATATGGCCACTTATCGATATTAAAGGAATATCCGTGGATTCCCTACATTGTGGAATCTGAAAATATATCTCGTAATTTATGACGTTAATTATTAACCTAAAGGAGAAAGACATCTGATCGTGTGCATAATATTATTGATTGGCCTTTGGCAAAATGACTCAGCCTCTCTTATATATTTACTCTCCGTGACTCGTAACTGCCGGACTGCGTTATAATTTATAATGGAAGCCGCGGCATGGAAATCAGCAAAGCAAATGACAATTCACATGGAAATGCCAATGTAAATGGCAGCTATCTATCTCTTCACAGCTATAACTTGTATTATTTCCCATGTTACTTGTCCCCAACCCATCTGCCTTCTCTTTCTCTTGTGAGAGAAGGTTTTTTAATGTGTGCAAGTGCAACATCAACATCATCCACTCGCCCGCCTTTCTTTCTTCCTCTCGTCTTCCTTTGAGACTTGTCTTGTTTTTTTCTTCTTCTTCTTCTTATCCATCAGAATCCTGCTCCTACAAGGCTTTATACCACATAGAAAAAATCTATAGATTTTGTTACACACATTGTAAGAGTCCTAACTGTGGTTATTACTTGGGTTCATATAGACCGACCATCATTTAACATAAAGACAGGTTCCAAATAGCTAGTTTAAATGGCATGGCTATAACTTTGTCATTATGTACTTCCACAGCTGGTCCGGCATCAACTCTCTTTCCCGACTCTATCGTAGTAGTCAGTTAGTCTAGTTTCTCCCTTTCATGTCTCTACAAGCCCTTGCATGTGTGGCTCTGACGGGTTTGAAAGTGTAGAGATGGCTGTCAGTGAACATAATATGCCTACTCTGTGTCTACAAGTGCTAAAGACAAAGAGGAAACGAAAACAAGTTAGTGGCTGATTAGAGAGGTCGAGTACATTACAATGCATTTAATTGTAATGTTATTGTAATCTTAATTGTAGCCCTAGACCATTCAGATAGGCGTCAAGTGAAACTGACAGCTTGACAGCCATGAATTCTTAGTTTCTCAGCACTTTTTTTTTACGAACCTCTCTCTCTCTCTCTATACATGCCTCCTTCTCATCAATGTATTTCTACACATATGCAAACTATCCTCATACTCTAACTATATCCATTATTCTTTAAACTACTTCAAGCAAATTATATATCTTCCTTTTGTGACTGGTCCTGCAGCTTGCTTATAACACAATTTACATTAAGTTTGTTCCTATGCTTTCTTTTCTATGTATTCCTACATAATACGCCAAGTTTTATAGCGCTTAAAAATACATACCAATAAAAGGTCTTTTATACCCAAAAATCAACTTGTTCTAACTTAAAGCGGAGGATAAAAAACCCAACCAAGTCTACCTCCTTAGCATTACCTCTTAAAGTAGACAAAACGTTTATGTAGATTAACCCCAAAAAACCAGCTCAAAATTGCTTGTTTTCAATATAAAACCCAATGATACATTTCCAAACATTCCGACGCGTTGAGAAAATAACAAATTAAAATGGCCGTTTTAAATTCCATGAGTTTTTTTTCGTAGAAATGAGAAAAATTGTAACATTGAAGACCTTTCACTAAATTTCTATATAAAGACTGTATATAAGCACGCAAGCACAGTAATGAAAACTTCTGAGGAATTTTTATTTTACAAAATTTGACTTGGATTTCAACTTTAAAAATTCAAGGATTGAAACTGGTGCCTATTTTTAACATGGACTGAAAGGAAATAATTTTTTGTTCTAAATTTCACAAGCAAAATATTCGTTTGTACGTTCTAAATGGTTTGTACGGGACGCACGTTAAAAACAGTGCAAAGGACCTACAGTAATAACCTTTTTTGAAAATAACTAGAAATGTTTAAACTTTATTATTTTAGGAGTTAGTTTCTCTCCAACGACTGGATTTAGAACAAATCAGCTTTATTCTTCCCTCCACACCTGCTTTCGCATCCACCTGCACCAAAACTGTTAAAAAAAGCTGGAAAAAAGGTGGTAAATCTTTAGCACGATCTTTAGAGAGTCAGTCGTAGAAGATTGGAGAGATGGAAAAAGTCTTAGAAGCGAAAAAAATGTTCTCGACCTCTGGTCAAAAGTCAAGACTTAAAAGTTGAGTTGTGCAAAACTAAATGTAATCACACATGTTAAAATACCCGCACGCTAGGTTCCATCTTACCAAGGACACTTCAACTCTCCTCCTCAGCACATTTGTTAATATTCCAAAGGAGTTTCTTCATCCCTTTCCTGTAGTATCTCTGCTGATAATTATTATTGTTGATTCCCAGTGAGAGACAGGATGCTGGTGCTGGGTCTCTCGCCATGGCTAATTTGTATGGAGGTACTGGTAATTATGCAGGAGATTCCTAGGAAAAGTTTCACTACCCGTCGTAATCTCATGATGGCAAAAGAGCTCTGTACCAGGAGCAAAGGAGCCTGTCACTTTGAAAGCAGTGATTAGATTTGTCTTGTATTATGAATTTACCTGGGACTTGAACAAGCTGGTTTACCAACGTAGCTCAAGACCTCAGGAATTAATACATATTAAATAGTGGAAGAAAAATTTCCTTACTCCAATATATACCTACCATTACAATTAAGGACTTGAAAAAATTTCAACCAACAAAGATAACGTTTAAGAAAAACAGGGAGGAGTGTGAGAGAGAGAGAGAGAAAAGGGACCGAAAGAAAAATGGTATTAAATAGCTAATTAAAAAGGCGAATGACGGAAGAAGAAGAAGAAGAAGAGTGGGAAAAAAAGTAGTCGTTCTTACGACTCAACTTGCCATATCCCCAAAGTACGGATCTACATACCAACCTATACGTAAAGCTATAATATTCCCAAGTATGTACATTGTGAACTCCAGAAGAGAGGGTTTTGCCGCTCCTCCTTTCGTTGATTTGCGCTCGACGCTTGACACTTTGATTATAGTTTCTGTCCATGAATCAATGGTTATTTAGTGGGAATAAAATAAAAGCTTATCTTTATGGGGCCATCGATGGGGTCGGCTCAGCGTATTTTACGACCGCTTGTCACAATAAACCTACTTTTCCCGACGACACTGAAACATGCATTGCATTTCAGATAGCTAAGCAATGCCATGCTTAGCAAGGCAAAAAGTCAAGCCAAACTATCCAAGTAAAGTTGGTACTACTATTGTACAAGCTCCTCGGAAAACCAGACGTGCTGGTGCTGGTGCTAGCAGTACCCACACACACACACACACACACATCCACATTTTAGCTTACATAATACTTGGACGACCCAACGGTAAAAGGAGCAGTAAGTGTTAAGACTTATGTTAGCCAAATGTTAGCATACCATTACCATACATGCATTCACAATGTCATTTGCTGTCCTCAGTATCTACATATATACAAACACACACATACACACACACACCAAAACACAGCAGCTTTTCCTTTTGTTTTTCCTCACTCCCTCTCCATTCCCACTTCTTGATAGCATTATAAAAGCCCGTCTGTCTCAAAACTTGGTCCCGTTAAGAAGGTACACGAATAAGCTCCAGCCTACACATTCTCTCTCTCTCTCTACTCTCTGATATACGTCACCCTACACCTTTTCCTCTCCGCCATTATGATTCGCCAAATATTCCCCATTACCATAAAATACTTTATCTATAGGAGCAGCTTTACTCAGAGAAAATACTAGTTAAATGGGAAATGGAATAAAAACAAATTACGCTACAACATTTACTGCCTCCCAAAGATATCTATAATGATCCTCCTTCTCTCTTTATCTCCACTCACTCAAGCAAGCCTCTCAAAAAAATCCTTCCTCTTTCCTTCCAAAACCCAAGTAATTATTCCTCAATTCCTTATTTCATAAACCAAGCTTTTGCAAATTTTACCAAAAAAACTACACGTACCCTTAGATTCGCTCATGAAATTAATTACCCTAAAATGTTACATAACTGACTAACTTCTGTGATAGTAGCTACACAATTAAAGGCACACCTACAATTTACAAATATAGGTTTTGACACGGTGGAGAAAGATGGGAGCATCGGTAGGGCATACTAATAACTAATATCCTAGGGGTAGAATTATTCTTGTTGATATGTAATTAGTTCAAAGCTAAATACAATTAATAGGTTCCTTGACACTTTCCAAAACCGCCAGGGTTGAGAATATATGGAAAGAGTAGGAAAAAAAATTTTTTTTAAAGGAGCTGCTCTCGCAAAAGGCTGTCTGATGAGAATAATTCAGAGAATTGCTACAATATAACTCCCAGTAAGGTAGCAATCCTCTGGTCATAAATTAGAGGTGGAAAGAATCAGGATAATTATGATGAGTAACACATAAATTTTCGGCTACTCTCAATATCTTCAGATTGACAAGTCCATTATTACTCAGGGAATTAATATATTTAAGAATTTATGCATTCAAGTTACATACTTAAAGGCTCTTCCCTTTTCTTCGAACTTTTCTCCCTTTGTTGAACATAGTTTGTTCTCAATGTGTGTATTAATCATTAAAGGGCTGTGGACGATAGTGTATAGCTATAAAGCTATAGCTACCTGAAAAAGGAATTCTTAATGGCATTCTGATGATAATAGATACTGTATGATTAGCATTGTATTGTAAATGGTGGCCTAACTAGTTATAGTACAGGAAAGGCTAAAAGGTAGTTATGGTTCATCTTGGTTCAGGTTGGTCTTCAACATTTTTGGCCTCATGGAGACATTTTCCTATATCAACATATATAACAACACTGAACATTCCTATACACACGCTCTCATACAGTATAGTTATAATAATTGAGCTGATTTCGGCGGTTGGGAAAGATTTACATCTCGTCAGTTGTAGAAAGACTACACAAAAGAGAATTATTCTCTGTATGCAGGTTATAATACTGTGGCAGTATTATAACCTGTAATCAGGAGTATTTTGCCATTATCAGGATGGTATTACAGGACGAGGCTTATTAAAGGAGCAGTGGTCATATGAAAAGTATAGCATTACATAGCTGTCCCTGTATATGAAATCTATAAGCAAAATGATTATTATTATTTAAAATGTGAGCGTGGAGAGTGTGCAAAGGAAGGGAAAAGGGTGAGGATGATAATGCAAATGGCGTGTGTACATGTGTGTGTGTTGGAGAAGCCCTGTTGAAAGGTGGAAGGCGTTGGGGTTTCTGCCACACGATTTATTGTTATTGTTTCAAACGGTTTTCACCACGTCAATCATTCTCTTTCTCTCTCTCTCTCTCTCACTCACATTTACTCACTACCTTTACCTACATGTGGACTTTGGGCTAGTTTTACAAACAACCTCGTAATGAATAAATGAAATCTATATGCACTTGTTACGGAGCTTAGTATTTATACACGCTTGAGTCCATAACAAATCCAAAGGCTTTAGTAACTGTCCAGTCTCTAGTAATCCGCCGTACTACTTATGTATTGATTTTCCTATACATTGTACTTATGTGGATTTCTCATGCTTTCTGCCCAATGAATGCTGAGAAATATGACATATTAAGTTCCATTGATCTTTTACCCATCAGCGTGCATGTAGCCCATGGGGAGCTCTCTGTATTATTGTGAGCAAAGTAAGCTATTAAAAACTAGTCATGTCATATGCAGTGAGCATATGATATACTTTCCTATGGGACAAATCCTATGAGCTCAACCTGCTTAAATTCTCTACTTATTTCCATTGGAGACGGTCGTGTGCCTCTACCTATTGACATTTACCTTGTATAATGAATGTTTTGTTTACTGAGTAAATACAGTCTAGTTTTGTGTCTAGCAAAAACAAGTGCATTGGATAAATGTAATTTTACGTACGCCGTGTACAGAAGTAGTGATTGATACACTAGTAACAAACTAGTAGGCACAATAATAGAAGAAATACATGGAAGCTGGAGTATGATGAATAATTGGAGAACGGTACTTGATATTTCACAAATATGGTCTCACCTATTATGTATTATGTATGTAAATAAATTCTGCTTTTCCGACTATGTTTACCTATGCTATAGGTATGTAGGCATTTTATAGGTAATAGAGGTTGTGTGTCTAAACAGGTTAAATATAGGAGGAGAGTCGTGTGTTTATTGACATTGCAGTTAATGATATTATTAGCAGAGCATAGGCAGAGCTCTAAGTACGGTGACTGAATGGAACGTTATCACAAAATGAGCTTATTTGGCTGGACAGAGTATAGAGTAATAATAATAATAATTGTAACGTAGTAGAGTGTATAGGGAGAGCACTGGTGTGGAAAAAATTAGTATTATTTATCACCAATTGAAATGGCTGCTACTGAAGTTCGTTGTAGCTAATTAAATTTTATTCTACGTACGACTCGTTAATTAATCTTGTCCTGTGGTTAGCTACTAGGCTCCTTTCTTACCCCCTTCCATCCTTCTCTACGTAGCTGTGAGAGATTGTGTAAGAGAATTAGTATTATTGAAGAGTATATTTGTATATGTCATATTATTGGACTCTGTGTAAGTTGAGGAGTGTAATAAGAGGTATCAAGTTGAGTCCATCCATCATATTTCTTGGAGAGAGAGAGAGAGACATGGATCTGGTTCCCGTCCCCCCTACAAATTAACATAGAAATTCTAATCATATTTTAATGATGTTTAATTGCAACTTTAATCATTCAACATTTTTGTCTTACTCTCTGCAAATTACTCTGACCTCAAACTTTTCCAGAGCCGGGGTATGCAAATATATACGTGTATTTAGATGTACTGTCTAAGAGGGCGAGTAAGGAGTGCTTCAGCTCTTCAATATATGTGGTCTGTATTGTTGCTGGGGGCAGATTTAATATTGTATGGGCACGTTTCATGGATTAAGTATGTATGTACATATGTGGAGGATTGACAAGAAAATAGTAGCTTATTTTTTCCACTTGCTCTGTAATTTGAGTGAAGACATTATTTGGCAATATGACAAGGCTCAAATTTCATCTAGAGATAATGTGATGAATACGAACAAGTTCATTTCACTCGCTCCTAAACAAGTTGTCACTTAATTAATATTAATAATTGTAATTCGTATGCGTGTCCAAGGAAAATCCTTGTACGCTCATGTTTTTCCTTGTTGTATGTTCCTCGGTGTTTCGTATCTGTGGGAGCGCGCGTGTGTTTGTGTACTATTTGGAAGGGATGAGAGAGAGAGAGTGGAATAAATGCAGATCATGCCGCAACCCGCAACTCTTTTTTTTTCTCTCTCTCTCGTTGCTCTGGCTCTCTTCATATAACAACATTGCACAGACTGGGAAGTTAGTAGTTCTCCCCTCACTATAAACTTATTCAACACTTGTGACAGTTGCAATTAATAACAAGCCTCGTGGTTCGCACTTGGCAATTAAAGCAATTCGATGCAACCTTCCCATTTGTCAAGCTGATCGTCTCTTGCATTTGCGGTCTACATATTTGCCTAATTATCATGTGAGAATTCATAAATGTGACGACTTGGAATATAAAAACATTAAATATCCTTAATTCTTATGCCAACTCATTTTTCAAATTCCAGTTAATTTCCTCAGCTGAGGGTGCTATTGTATTGTATTAACATTCTGGTGATACTTTTCTATATAATTTGCTCCTTGGAAGAGAGAAGCCCCCTCAAAATTACTTAACAGTAAAATTGTACAAAATATTTGCAAAGCAGAAATTATTTTATTCGTTAGGTAAAGTTTGAATTTTGTCCCAAATTAATACATTTACGGGGATGTTGGACGAATGAAAAGAATTATATGTGGATAATTTCACAAATAAATTCCCCCGCATGTTAAATATACCAGCCTATAAATTCTAATGTATTTGAATGCTCCTACTCCTTATAAAATATCCTATACTTATTTCTCCATCACCCATTACTTATAAAAGCCATGAAAATGTTAAATGTGAGTGTAATAATATAATTTTTACTACTCCTTCCCATTAAAAAGAGTAGTTCATCTCTCGGAACTATACACCATGTGCCCTATCTACCCACGTCTTAAGCAGTAACTCACGAGTCCAGCTAATCATATGAACTCGGAAAGAACATTAACATGTCATGGAGAAAGGGGACAAGTTGCGTGTTACAGACCTCTCCTTGTCGCACTTATAACCCAATGTACTGAGCAAAATAAAGTTCATGTGAAGTAAATTTCCTCTCCCAAAACCTATAAAATCCTATTTCTACATTACATATACCCCAACTATACAATATACCCCATCATTCAGGTGAGTTACTCGAGAGCAAATGGTGTGAGCTCTCATTATTTATTCCTACAATGTCCACACATTTTATAAACGAACATGAGAAAAAAGCCTACAATTATTTCCCCAAAAGTTATACATTATTTTTTCATTCAGAGTCCAATACACATAACACTCACGTGTGCTACTGAATTAAACGACCACCAAAGTTTTATCACATTCCTTCCCTCTCTACATATTTATTATATAGCACTTGTTTTTTTGTTCCTTCTCCTGATTAAACTCATGTCTCATATCCCACATATACTATAAATGTGTGTTCCCCACTTAACTCCCGCCTCTCACAAAATTATACAATTACAAAACTTTTTTTTTCTTTTCCTCATTTAACATGTTTTTCTACTTCCCAATCAGAACAGAACAAGCCATATGTACAAGCATGGGAATAAAACAAACTTTTTGCCACTCCAATTTTCCTTGTAAAAGTAGTGGTAGTTGTGGAATTATTGTCGAGTATGTAGGAGAAAATGTAAAAAAAATCCAGAAAATTTTCAACATGTTTCCCTATATAGTAGTAATCCAAAGTCACGTAGACTTTTTCCGCCTTCCTTAACACATAAAAACCTATTAAATTATTATATCCAAGGAGAGAGAGAGAGAGAGTCAGAATCGAAAATAATTACGACACATGTTCCGTCCAAGAGGTAGATTTAGTTATAAAGATTATCTGATTTACATGTGAATGAGCTCATTTAAACCATTTGAGTTAACTCATCAGATAATTAGACAGCAAGGGAACTCCCTCTAAGCATTAGCTTGTACTATAACGTACCTACATATAAGTTATATAATCATAATTATATGGGCCAATGCTCCATAGGTCAATATATAGCACAAGTGCATAATAATATACACTCTCCTTAAATTTTTATATCTTGCTAGTCTGATCCTGATCAGAGGGAAAAGTACTAGCACATGCACCACATATGATAGGAGTCACTGATAGGACTTTTTACGATCCATGTTCTACGTATGTATGTATGGAAAGGTCCATGTTGTTGTTTAATGTATTTAAGCAGGAGTTTAAGCGGAGAATGTAATGGATTTAGAAAAACATGAATTACTTCCGTTCTTTAACTGTTACTACATAATATCAAAAGGATATTTCTATAGATTTTCCCCTATACTATCTTTATACATACAGAATAATCCTTGGGCTCTCACATGAGGATAATCCTCAGGATAAGTAGTGTGTATCAACTGAGAGAGTAGTATGTACATTTTCATAGATTTTTCTATATGTAGAGGAAAGTACTCATAAATATTTTTACAGCACGATTTTTTCCGTACTCTTTTATTTGCTCACGGTTTTTATTACATCACCATTACTTTTTCAGACTACTGTTTATTATAAACTTACCACCTAGTAATTCAGATATGGTTGGAACGTCCTGTCTCTCTATCGTCTCTCTCTCTCTCTGTGCACTTGTGTACTTTTCGGAACAGGATGTGTGGGTACATTTAAAAAATTTGAAATTCTTTTTTATTTCATATTCTATCTTACCCCTCCTAGTGTTATCTGGTTATTATTACTACTGCTGCATGTATAATTATAATGTGAGATTTCTTTATGTATGAGTTATATGTAGGGAGTAAAACATATTATCACTGCCGCTTTTACTTCAAAGACCTAAACTACGAGGAGATTTTATTGTGAAAAGAGGAGGTGTTAAAAACTCAAACCCTTAATTTATACTCATGAGTTTTCATTAAATTGACCATGACCAAGTATCTCCCTTTGCTACTGTAAAGTAGTGCTCCTGTGAAGGAGCAATTCTTTTAATAATAATAATTATTTTTCGCGTGGAAAATCCTTTTGATTCTTTTCAATGAAAATTATGTATTATTAGAGATTTTAAGTCATAAAAATCCAACATTATTTTCTTATGAATTATTATTTTAATTTTTATATCCTCAAATCAGTAGTTTTAAAACCTTTCTCGGTGAATTACTGTGTTATTACAATCAACGCTGCGGTAGTAATAAATTCTCTTGTGTAGTAATAATACTCGTGTAGGATTTTAGGATGCGAGACGATGTACATAAATATATTCAATATGGTCGTTGACCGGAAACTTTGACCACTTCCAGGGAAATTGTGACCGGTATTTTGAGGAGGATGACAGGATATTTCAAGCAAGCTCTCTTATTGGGATTGTAGAAAAAAATGAAGGAAATCTTTGGAAATGTCTCGTTAGGATTTCTTGTATTTTTACTAAAGAAGTTACATATGGTGAGGAGGATTTCCACGTGATTTCTATGAACTCGCTTTTGGAAATGACAGTGACAAGAAGAACCAAGACAAGAAGTCATTTTTGTGGTTTTTTGCGCATTTGATTTTAATTTCAATTAGTTCAGGCTCTACCACTCACTGAAATTTAATGAACCTTTTGCGGGAAACATTTTTTCCACGCTCTTCCTTCCAAACTTGATTTTACAAACCTGAATTTACATGGATATGCAATCCCGTCCCTCTGTACTACGAAAAAGAATGTTACAATAAATTTTTTACCATGTTCAGAAATTAAAGTTATTCATACAACGTGGATCTTTCCAAGTTCCACTCTCCTCTCTATCCCATGATTATTTAACCATAACGTTTAATATTCCAGCTTGGTACATTTCATTATGAAAAGTAAACGTCCGTTTGAATTGCATCAGTGTCAGTCAACCGCAATGTGGAAATGATTCAGTTTTTAGCCAAGTGCCTCCCAGGGAAGAAGTACCTGCTCATTTTTTTTACTCTTTATTATTATTATTAGCTATTATTGAGAGGCTTCAACATTTCAAGCCGGGAGAAAGAGAAAGAGTAGAGAGGGAAAAGAGTAGATCCATAAACTTTACTCCTGGAAGTGTATGAAATATTATTGTATAAAAGCCCACCACAAAATGGCATTGAAATTTCATCTCCTTTATTTTCAAATTTCAAGAGTCTCACCTTTTTTTGTCATTATCATCTTGTATGGTGAGTGTATAGGGAAAAGTCTCTAGGAAAGGACAAACAATCATCCGTCTTTTAACCCTTGTTCACTATGTAGGGATAGAAAGATCCTGGGGCATCCTCATAGTGTTGTGTATACTCAGTCTCTATTAACCACTGTGAAAAGTTGGTTTCCCTTCCTCCCTTCTATGGTTGTTATATGAGAGGGAAAATAAAAGGACCGCCTGAAAGCTCGTCCAGGCGTGAGGGAAATGTAGCGGAAAGCCCAAAGTGACGCTCAGGTCCTTCATCCAGAGCGTATAGATTAAAAAATATTAAATAGCCATAGCCAGTCAAGAGTGATTGAAGGCTCTGCCTATCAGCTTATAAAAACATCACTATGACAGACTCTGTCTCAACTGAAGTGAAGCAAAAGCAACCACACTGCCACTACTTATCCCAGCACTACACTCACTCTCTCTCTCTCCGTCCCTCTCTCTCTCTCTCTACCTCTATGCATATGGACAAACATTGGGGAAAAAATCTCCTGTCAGTTAAATTCTCATCGTAGGAAAAACTTGAGTCATTGTTATTGTTACAGATTATTGAAGAGAGCCTTTTTTTCCCTCTTGTCAAGTCCATCCAGTAATTCCCTTTCCCTTCCAAATAATTACATAAGGGCTCCATATAGACTAGAGACTTCACACACGCTTACAGCTCAATGAGCTCGTTCCAATTCCTCTTTGAAGTTTCGTAGTATGCAGAGAGTACATTGGATCTCCTCATTTCTAGACGACCAAATTTATGTGTACAGACTATTTCCTTCCAAGTATCATATCTCCCGTACCAGCAAGCTTCCCTCATCTCTTTTATCGTTATTTAAATTCTTACTAATATTGAAACTTCCCCCGTTCTAATTTATTCGTAAGAATATCAAATCCCTGTGGGACAAAAGCATTTTTTTCCTTTACAAAACAATCAATCTGCTTTCCCATTTTTTGCCAAAAGTGCCAAAACACTATGAAGGCGAAATGCGCGCGGAGGGTGATGTAAATCCACCTGGTTCAAGATGTTCGCAAAATAAAAACCAATGATGCAAGCGTAGGAATTACGTGGGGTGTTCGGGATGTATTAGACTTTGGTTTGAAGGAATGCTCTGAATCTGCTGAAATTTTTCCCATCGACTGACTGTACTATCAAACTAAAGGTAGCAGACAAAAAATTTGAATTTCTACGAAAGTATTGAGTTAGTTATAAAAGAAGGAAAATTTCGCGCTAAAATTTGTCTTTTTAAAACAACATGATTGTTTACCGGTTCTATGTGACCAAAAATTTCAAAGAATGAATACATATTATGATGGCCCAACATCTATGTAAGCTTTAAAATGTTGGTTTGCGTCATGAATTCTTTAAGTGTTACCAATTCACCACGGCTGAAGTTCCAAAATTGTCCAAAACGATAAAATGGTCGGTTTAACTTGTTTTCGCACTACCAGATTTTACCATATACCATTTACATACATGTTAGCGTTGGAAATTTTTTCAGAATGTACATGTCATCAGTTTTCAGGAATGCATCCATACGTTGACCTTCTTGGATGCTATCCTCAAAAATTGGACCGACATCAACGGCAGGAGTAACTTTTGCTTGGCCTCGATATGACCAAAGTAACAATTTTTCCAGCAGCTCCAATTCGCTCTAGGAATCTGATTTTTTTCGGAATTGGAGTGTATACGATTGTTTGAATCTGTGCCAATTTTGAAAATTTTTGAGCAATTGCTTTAGACTGTAGAAAATATTTACTAAAAAGGTCAGACTTAAAAACCCATAGCACAATAACGGACTTATTCTATAAAACACTTGAGAAATTTATGTTCAAAAGGCTGTATACAATAGGCAACTCAATAGAATAAGGAAAACTGAATTAGACGTCCTTAACTGTCTGTATGAAATTGACTGTGTGAAAAAAACTCCTTAATTATAAATTTTACATGCTAAAGATACAATTATCCCTTATGTTTTAGTAAATCAGCTCGGCCGTTAATTCATAAATAAATATATTTCCCGTTTACTTCAGCATACAAGTTCTACATGTGTTGTATTTATATTTGACATGTGTGTTTTGCATAGCGCGTACATATCGCTGTGGTAGTACTTAAATTGTATGTATATTAACTTTAGGGATTATATGGGTTGAATTTAGGCTTACGGTGTCGCATTATGTAGGAACTATGTGTTGGCTTTTCTACGTGTAAATTGGAGGGTCCGAGCTATTTATGATTATTAAAGGAGGGGATAATAATAAAAAGGGAACAAGGGTTAATAATGAGGCTGATGGGAGGATTGACGCCAGTGAGTTGTGGAAAATATTTTCTCTCAAAATTATTTATCTTTCCTTATTATTCTCAATGACAATAATAAAGACTTTCCTTCTTCTCCAGCTCCTACGAACATTGCTCTATACCTGAAGTCTACCGCTACAGCTAAATACATACCGTCCTCAATGACTCCTCATCCTTATACAGCCCTTAATATAAAAGCTATTGTTACACAGAAAAGAGTACATTGATAAAGCTGGAAAGTGTCCTGGAAGGTAGTTGGGAAATATGGTATCTCTAATAAATTGTGGTAGTATAGTAAAAGTGACATAAACCAAAGACTTGGAGATTCCTCAGGAGGAGTGTCCTCTCATTGTCAAGAACGGCATTAGGCAAAAGTATCTATAGATAGAGAGAGAGAGTAACGTGTGAATTAACAAGACTCATACAAATAGTATATTTCCCCAATGACAGCAGCAAGAACACAAAAAGCCTTTGAACAAGAGATACCATAGTAATAGTTTTGGGATGCTTCAAGGTACTCAGACGGAGACGATGGACTCTACATATGCAATGCCATGGAATGGATAGTTGTACAAGCTGGAGAAAGAGTGAGAGGACAATGGGGAGTAATAATGAAGTGGGTACACTCCTGTCCTCACAAATCATTATGGTTTGTCAGTCTGTGGTTCTTCTCGTCGTCATCGTCCTCATCATCCTCATCGTCTCCTTCCATTCATCCATATATATAGCATTGTGTACGGAGCGCTTCCCCTTGTTTGTTTCTGACAGACAGACACTCCGCTATATCCACGCCTCTGGCAAATTATATTCACATACACATTCCCATCCTAATTCATGTATTTCTCCTTAGCTTGTAATCCTATACAGCTTAGACTGCTACTACAGAAACCAAGAGCATGTGAAGCCAGGGCAAGGATAGTGTCCTAGGGCAAAGTAATATCCAATGTATTTCTACAACAAGGATGAATTACTATTTTACCTTTGTCAACGTCAACGTCAATGGCCACCTGTCAAGTCAATGTCAATTGTTGTTATTGTCGCTGTGTGTCTGTGTATGTGTCGGCAAATGAACCACGTCCTCCATGTCCATGTCAAACTTTACATTGAAAACTTGCCAGATTCGGTCCAACAACTCTCCAAATTTCCTCAAACACCTCCTCTTTTATTATTGCAAATGTAACCGTAAATAAATGCCATTCATTGTCAATTTCATGGACAAAAAATTTTTTCTTTCCATTTATTACCCAATTTGAAGCCTCCGGCTCCTTTCTATAAAAACTAATGTGTAGGAGAGATAGAAATTTAGTATTTCCCTGATACCATGTTGGTATTTTCCTTAAGACGCAGACACAGTATAGCAGCTTTATGTATTTAAACTGGACAAACAATGGACTTCCTTAGCCACTTTCCATCTATTTTAATTTCATTTAAAAATCAATAGAAAATATTTTGATACATTCCTATGAAAATATTCCCCTTTTCTAAAAGGCAATACTTAAATGGAAGGAAAGCACTGTTTTATTTCAATACCTCACAAAGCTTGACTCATTAGGCGCTGTTCATAGGAATGTCAAGAATTTGAGTGGAGGTGTCATTTAGAATCGACAGTTGTTGTTGAAGTAGTAAATTGTTTGGCTAAAGAGAGAGAAAACATAGAGAAAGCTGTCATGGAGGAAAGAAGTGGCAATTATTCTACAGTACAACCCATAATTATTACGGGAAACAATATTTCTTGTGTGGTATCGCGTACTATTTGTATACCCATCCCTTTAAATAGCATCCTATCCTCCTTGTGTCAGTTTAAATACCTAACAGGGCTGGAACTCCCGAGGAAATGACTCCTGCAATTTAATTTACCAAAGGTAGAAGTTTTAATTATGAAAATCCCTACAGACATTTTACGTGTATATCTCATCGTCTATGCATCCCTCCTGCTCATCTATGTGTGTCATATTTGTTGCAGTAAAGGAGAACATACTACTTGAGAAATGAAGATTCCCCCTGGTTCTTTTAGCCCATGAAGCGCATATAATGGTCTAATCTTGAGAATAAACGAGATGAGGACGAGCGTAGACAGTCTGTAAATGACAGGAAGAGACAGTGACATGACAGGTAGCATGTCATCAGTCATCATGCCGTCAGTAGTACTGGTATGAGTCCAGTAGTATAATTTTGAGCGAGATGTAGATAAAAGTATGTACATATCATTTGAAAACATATACCTGGAGCGCTTGTTTGCAACAAACTCCCTTACTTAGCATTTCCCCCATCAAAATTCATGTTTTACAATTTCCCATGGATTTTCCCCATAATTTTGTCTGTAGTTTTCCTTGTTAAGAAGAAATCTCACGGGGAGTTCTCATTGCATAATTTATTATTCCTCTGAGGATACAACTCGCAAAATCCTACAATCACATAGAGTACATGTCAAAATTCCTCAACTGCCCATCTTTTTATCAGATTCCACTTTTTTTCTTTCTTCTTCCACACATAGTAAATATTTTATGCGTAGAGAATTATCAAGTCAAAATTCCCTCAAAAACTTGCAACGCACCTGGAGTAGTCCCAGTAGTGAAAAATGTGGAGCCATTTTATTATATAAAATTGTATTATTTTTGGTAATAAATCAAACTCCACAAACTCCCTGGATAACTTTCTCGGACCGGTGAGAATGATAAGATGGTAGAAGGAAAAATAAAGGAGTAAATTTTTTCTCATTGAAAAATTAAAAATAATGATAAAATATACATACATGGATGGATGTTGAAAAGTTAAATGAAGCGAAAGGGATTGAAGTTTGACGGAGGAGGAAGGATTGGAAATATCCCGAGAAAGGAGAAGCTATAGGAGAGATTGTTGAGAGAAGTATTCCAGGCCATGGCCGTACATAATATATGGCTGGAGTATGACGGGGAGAGGGAGAAGGAGGAAAATACTGACAGGGATGAGTTGGGATGTGTATCTATAGAATAAGAGTGAGGAAATACAATGGGATCGGGAGTGAGCTGATAGAAAGATACGTCGTGTGTGCAGCAATGTGAAATATAATGGGGTGACGTGGTTCCTTTCCTTCTACTGTTCGAATTCTAAAGAGTGTAATAGACAGCTGTCACTTGATCAGCGTGTAGAAAACGACATGCAAATCTGCTTGTTGAATGAGTCCGAGAGCCCAACTCTCTCAGAGAGAGAGAGACTCTCACTCAAATGTCTATGGCGAACATGTATAAATATATAGATGGAATATATTTATACGTACACATCATTTCATTTGAGTTTCTTCTACTCTACATATTCTACTCTATACATACTTGAGTTTAAGCACTCAATATATTTCTGTCACTCCATCCATTTACCACCAGACCCCCTAACTATTGCTTTTTTTCATATTACTATTCCCGCTTTTATGCAATTGTAAGGTTTTAGTTTCGCTAAAAAAAAACTATATGTAAAAATTCATGTATAAAGTCCTTCCTACACGCATGTTGTGTGTATTATATCTATCACCCTATATAGATTAGCACGCATCTTATGAACTACTACCTCAAATACTAAAAGTCCGTGAAATTTATTTGCTCAATTTCGAAGATTTTCTAAATCCCAACCAGAATTTAACGTTAAAATATGAGAAAATTTATAACAAAAATGTTCAATAAAAATATTCCTCGATTTTTAAAAACCAGTCAAAAAATCAAAATTACACGAAGAGAGAAAAATTCTCCGGTAATTTTTATATCACATACGATAAAGCAGGTAGACATTTTCGGTAGTTTCCAAGTTCATGTAGAGAATTTTCCTTTATAATTTGAGAAATAAATCCTTTGCTGGTGTTCCGATTATTTATAACTGTTGCAATTTTCGGAATAATTTTGTCCTTACTGAGCATAACGATGATGAAAATAATGCTCTTTGTATTTTAACCCATAGCTTTATCTGTGTATACGTTTTACGTAAGAAAACTGGTAAATTTCGGGCTCGGTAATCAGTTGTGAGGATAAAAGGGAAATCCACTTGCCACTCACATACTTATTGGGAACATTGCAAAGTTTTGGATGTAGAAGTATTTAGTGCAGAGATTAAAGGGAGGAGAGTAAAAGCGCTTGGTAATTTCACATAAGCTGTGCATATGTACAGTATTCCATAAAGGTTGAGAAAGGATATGAGACATTGGGAGAGGATGGAGGAAGGTTTGATAAGTTCTCTTGAATCTTTTGAGAGTTTAAATATATAAGCGCTGGCACTCCGTACATATAAGCAATGTGCATAGATATGTACGCACACATATTTATATATGGTGTGTTGGAGAAGGTTGAGGAAATTTCAAGTTGGAGCAGTTGATGGTGATGGGAAATAGACTGACTCACTGGGTGGAGAAACATCTCATCTTGTACTCCCCGGGAGGTGGACACATGTCAGCAGGAGTGCACCTCAAAAGAACCCGTACTTACTCGACCACCGACAATCTACAAACCCATCAACTACCTTCAAAACTATCCACTTCACCACCGTCAATGATCTTAACCATCCTTCATCTCGTCTTCCTCCCAACCTCATGAATATACATCTTTTTTCCACATCCTCTGCCAACCTCTCGAGAACCCTTGATTTTCAAACCTATAGAGCCATCTTACCATTACGAGAGAGAATTCTCACCCAACCCAAAACCTTTAACTCAACTTTTAACTTCACTCCTTAACATTACATTTTTTTACATTCAAAAACACTACACAGATACATGCATACATACCGGAGATGGAAATTCTTTACCTACTTTTTCACATCCTAAAAGTTTATACATATAAATCCACTACGCTATACAACAGCATAGAAGAACATGATATTCAATTTGGTTGATTGTTAGTTGATAAATTGAATTTTCTCTCTCTGCCTCACCTTTTAAAAGACTCCGTTTAGAATTTTTAAATAGAAATATATGCTTTCAGCTAACAATGGTACCTTGGTTCATGATACGCACCGATCTTAACGAGCAAGGGCTCTTTGAAAAGGTATTTTGAAAGACATTCACATGAGCATTTCAAATTTTTTGCGTAGACCTT